>JARYGA010051657.1:0-26362 GCA_030545235.1 Helianthus tuberosus | reverse complement strand
GCAGACAACAATGTGGTTAATGGTACGTTCCTTGTGAATGGTATATATGCTTCATGTTTATTTGATACTGGAGCCGATAACTGTTTTGTATCGTTTGAATTCGAAAAGCTCCTTAATCGTAAGCGCACCCATCTACCCTCGACGTTCGATGTTGAAGTTGCCACCGGAAGAACCGTCGCAGTCAATTCTGTTCTACAAGATTGTACGCTTGAACTCAACAATCACGTCTTCCCTATCGACCTTATTCCGATGCAGCTCGGTAGTTTTGACATCATAGTAGGCATGGATTCTCTTCGCGAAAATCGTGCTGAAGTTGTTTGCTTCGATAAAATGATTCGTTTCTCGCTCGCTAATGGTGATCAACTATGTGTGTAAGGAGAAACTCCTTCGAAAGGTCTCAAACTTATGTCATGTGTCCAAGCTAGCAAGTATCTCCGCAAGGAATATAGAGCTTTCTTGGCAAACATTGTAGTAGCGGAGAAGGAAAAGAAAGGAAATACAGGAGTGAAAGACGTCCCTGTTGTTTGTGAATTCCCTAACGTTTTTCCCGATGATTTACCAGGTCTACCTCCCACTCGTGATATCGACTTCCAAATCGACCTCATTCCTTGAGCAAATCCTGTTGCTAAAGCGCCTTACCGTCTCGCTCCTTCTGAAATGCGTGAACTCTCGAGTCAGCTCTATGAACTCCTTGATAATGGCTTTATTCGTCCTAGCACCTCTCCATGGGGCACGCCTATCCTTTTCGTCAGAAAGAAGGATGGATTGTTCCGGATGTGCATCGACTACAGGGAATTGAATAAGCTAACTATCAAGAATCGCTATCCCTTGCCTCGAATTGATGACTTGTTTGATCAGTTACAAGGTGCTACGTGTTTTTCGAAGATCGATCTACGCTCAGACTACCACCAATTACGCATTCAATAGGATGATATTCCCAAAACCGCTTTTCGAATCCACTATGGTCATTACGAGTTTGTTGTCATGCCTTTTGGTTTGACCAATGCTCCCGCAGTTTTCATGGATCTAATGAATCGTGTGTGCAAACCCTTCCTTGACCGCTTCGTCATTGTGTTCATCGATGATATCCTGATCTATTCCAAGTCAAAAGCCGAACACTCGCAACATCTACGTTTGGTTCTTGAGTTACTCCAGGGAAACCGTCTCTATGCCAAATTCTCCAAGTGTGAATTCTGGTTGGAGGAGGTCCAATTCTTGGGTCACATTGTCAATAGTCAAGGTATTCATGTCGATCCCGCGAAGATCGAAGCTGTTAAGAGTTGGGTTACACCCAAGAACCCGTCTGAAGTCCATTCTTTTCTCGGACTGGCAGGCTATTATCGCCCATTTATCGAAGGTTTCTCTAAAATTGTTGTGCCGCTTACCTCGCTTACGCATAAGGACAAACCTTTTGTTTGGGCAACCAAACAAGAGGAAGCCTTTCAAAATCTCAAGGCTATGCTTTGCAATGCTCCCGTACTCTCACTGCCCGACGGAAACGATGATTTCGTGGTCTACTATGATGCCTCTAACCTTGGTCTCGATTGTGTTCTCATGCAATGAGACAAGGTTATCGCATACGCTTCCCGACAGCTCAAGATCCACGAGAAGAACTACACCACACATGACCTCGAGCTTGGAGCAGTTGTTTTTGCGTTAAATATTTGACGACACTACCTTTACGGTTCCAAGTGTACGATCTTCACCGATCATAGGAGCCTACAACACATCTTTGACCAAAAGGAACTGAACATGCGTAAACTCATCGGACACCTGGATCGAATGGCCAACCGATCGAATGGCCATCCCGGTCGGATTGCCATCCGATCGAGGCGCCATCCGATCGGTGCACCATTCGACCCATTGCCCCTCATTTCTATTTTTAGCAACCTATAAATACCCCTCCTGTCAAATCATTTGTGATGTGACAGCTCTCCAACTCGACCAGCTCGCTCAAGCCCTCTTTTCTCTCGATTCCTCGTGATTCTTGTAAGTTTTCAACTCAAATCTTGTACTTATATGATCTACACGCACTTCTTCATCATTTTCAGCTTTGAATCTCAACTTTTAACCGTGAAATCACCGGATTTGAGGTGGTTTAGAATGACGTCATCATGGAGTTCTTATGAACTTCAAGATTTGGCTTCATTCCACCAAGAAAAACTCAGATGGAAAGGATTTCCACATGATTTCACAACGATTTCGCATAGATCTAAACATTTTCAAGTTAAGAGGATTGAAAGAAGCTTTTCCTACTTTCTTTCAACTCTTTTACACTCAATGCACTCAAGACCGATGGAATCGGAGCTCATTCATGCCTTCTACTCCTATCTAGTGATGTGCCGGTTTGAGATCTGAATCCTATCAACGTGACAACTGATTTATGGTTGAAGATGAAGCCACCCGTCACGGACAGCTAACTGATCGGATTGGGCTGATTCCCGTTCGATCGGATAGTCTGGGTTTGATGGAGTTTCCGTTGTTTGACACGTTGTCATACCGTCTCGAGCAAACCGCAAAACTTTCAAAACTTAGCAACTATCTCAAGTTCAAGTTGATCAGATTATGGGATGGATTGCTGTCCAATCGGATTGCCATCCGATCGAACCGCAATCCGATCGGATTGCACTTGAGCCTTAACACCTAATTATTTTTGTAATTTTCAAAGAACATCAGTTACTAACAGATTGCCAACCGATCGAATTCTATCTGATCGAGTGACCATCCTGCTGTGAACTTGTTCTTAACTGAGAATCCTCGCCAATCGAATCACTATCCGATCGAACAACCGTTCGATCGATCGACCTGAAGGGTAGAGATACTTCTCTGTTTTCAAAATGCTACAACGAAAACTTCAAAGCCATCATACACAAACACAACCTTACCAAATGAATGTCAATCCGATCGAATGGCCATCCGATCAGATGACCATCCGAATGGATAGACATCCGATCGAATGACCATCCGATCGGATTGCCATCCGATCGGATTACCGTTCGACACTTGGTCACTTTTCACCGATTTACGCACCGCTCTTCGCTTATGCTATCGTTAACTGTTCAGGCTAATCACTCTAGTGCTCCCTTCAATCCATTTCGATCACTGTGAGTATACTCGATCCCTTTTTGCTTTACGCACTTTTGGGTGTTACATACGCTACTTATTCTAAATCACATCGAACGCACAACGCAAACACTATTTATATGCTGACCATTATTGCATGTTACTTGTTACTCAATGAATGCTTGTATGTTATGTTAACACAGTGATTGTTGCCTGACGCCTTAGCAACGATAGTACTATTTATTTGGACTCAGCACCTGTCGTGGACAGGGGTTGTTATGGTTACCTCTCACATGTTACAGTGGTGATATGTGTTGCGCATTCTACAACTCGAAGTCTAGTCTGTGCATATTTCATTATCGATAACCTACTAGCTTCGCACTATACATGTTACATGCTGCTTATGTTTAAACGCTTTCGAACTCTATTATATCTATTAAACTTGTATGCTCACCTTTACACTATGTGTATTGACCTCTATTTTAACATATGTGACAGGTGTTTGAATGCTTAGGATGTTGTGCTATACCTGCTTTTGTGGAATCAAGTAGGAGTGAGAGTCTAAAAACAAACGAACAATTTATTTATTTTAAATCTAAGTTGTCGAAACATGTTTTGTTTGGAGATATCTATGGCTGTAATAATTAGATATTTGATGGGTTATGGTATGGGACATAATATTAATTATCCGGTAATTTAGTTGTTTTGGAATTTCTCTTGACAATCTGTTTCGCTCAGTGCCATACCCTGATGTTTTTGTCATCGGTTGGGGTGTGACAGATTGGTATCAGAGCCATAACTATAGGGAATTAGGCAAGGCTCGACCTAGTCCGGGTCGGGGTCTTAGAAATGACCTAGTCTATAGTCTAAGTACCAATAGACCGACCTGTGCATACCCAGTGTGGGTTTTGTACGAGCTTACTCGCTATTTCTCGCTCGAACTCGCTGTACACTACACACTTGCGCGAACATCGCATACTACAGTTCCGCGCAAGATCAGCCTTTCCTAAGGCTAATTACACACACAAACGAATGATCTGGTTAAGATTAGGTGTGAAAACCACAAACTCTCGACTAGATTACTCGTTCAATTTGCTATTTTTTTTACTATAAACAAGGGAATTTGCGTTGGATCAGGAGTGAAATCCATACTTTGATGCAAATCTCCTTATCCATCTCGTGAATTCATCACACAAACAGGGATGTAGTTGTTAAGACAGGGGTGAAACCCAAACCTTGATGACTCCTTCTACTCTCTAATGTGGTTTTACAAAACTCTCACCAAAGTCTCGACGGACTCCAACGACTTGAAGTCACACTGAAACTGGAAGGACGCGTGCCGTTCACTCAAATTGAAGCGAGAGCACAGTCCAGAAGGCCAAAGTGTGTGCCTAAAGTCCTTGTAAATAGTCAAACCACGTTGGGTAGTCAATGTTTAAACACTCAAGACAATCTAACTTCGCTTTTATGTGTTTCGATTCTGGATTTGCCGCCGCCAACTCTGTGATTTATCGCTTTTATGATAAATTTTATGTGAAATTTATGTGTTTTACATGTTAGCGTTTTGAGATAAACAATACGGTAGTACTGATGGTTTCGATTCCATGTTTCTCGCTCCGCCAAAACATACACAATTCACACCACGCTAACAAATCACTGGTCTTTATTCGCAATCGCTACTCGTTATTCGCAATCGCTATATATAATCGCTATACGTTGTTGTAAAGGATAGGAGAATACGTGCAAAATATGTGCTTAGGTTAGACTTTGTGCCTATGTGATACTGTGCTTACGTAGAACATGTGCTCATGTGCTTTTGTGATTCTGTGTCTATGTGCCTACGTGAATGTTGTGAATATCTGTGTTCCTGAGCTTTATGGTGAATCGCTAGTCTATACTAGGATTAATCGAAATTGTGTTTGAGTCCTATGGCGATGTCTGTTGCAGACAATGTCATTGTTTGGATCATTCCACTCTCGAGCCGCTAGAAGAAACCATGATGACAAACGCATCGCCGCTCTCGTCTCTAAGCAAATGGCAAAAGTCATCCCCCAAATCGTCAGTGAGTTGAACAAGAATGCTACCTAATCTTTAGAGGTGTCCAGGACCGATACTCCTAAAGCCGCTTTTAGCTTCAAGTAGTTCAAAGCCTGCTGACCAAAGGAATTTACCGGAGAAGATGGTCCTACGACCATGTTTCAATGGTTTGATTCTATCAAAGTAACCCTGCGCCAGAGTGGCTGTCCAAAAAACTTGCGCACTGTCAATGCTACCGGCGTCTTCCAATCCCGCGCTCTTGATTGGTGGACGGCCGAGAGGAACAAACGAGGAAACGATGCAACTTTCGGATTGTCTTGGGATGAGTTGAAGAATCTAATGATGCAAGAGTTCTGTCCTCCCCATGAACTCCAAAAGCTCGAGGATGAATTCTGACACATAAAGCAGGATGGCGGAGATAACGCTGGTTTGACTGCTCACTTCAAGCAGTTGAGTATTATCTGTCCCGGTCCGGTTACTACCCCTGATATTACAATCAAGAAGTATATCCGTTCTCTTCCGGATTGCGTTGCAGATTATGTTCAGGCTGCAAAGACGACAACAGTCCAGGAAACCTACCTGCTTCGCCGCTGAGATCAACGATAAGCGAGTCAGGGCGGGTTATTTCGACAAAACCTCCAAGAATCTGCATCAAGTCACAGCCGCTACCACCACTGAAACCACTGCCGCACCACAGTCTTCAAAGCTATCATGACACAAAAGGAAGAACAACAGCAGTTCCAGCAACAAGAACTGTGCGATTACTGCAACTCCGCTTCAAACAGTACCAGCCCAACCGCAACCTCAACACCGCCAAGTAGCGGTACCTGTGGTCAATGCGCCGCCTGCCAATCTGGTAATTTAGTTGTTATGGAATTTCTCTTGACAATCTGTTACGCTCAGTGCCATGCCCCGATGTTTCCGTCATCGGTTGGGGTGTGACATTTCCCTCCACAGATGTTAGAAACATCTAACGGAATTTAACAATTGTTCTAAGATATCTAACATATATTTAAACATACACTGTTACATTGGAAAAAATTGTTCGTTAAACCTCTGTTGACTTACCAAATATTTGTTCAGGCCTAAACAGATGGTTGGCCTTCTATATCAGTGATTTATCTCTAATGGGGCTTTGCCCTTTGAACAAACATTTCTTCTTCTTCAACAGTGCTTTCATGTCTTCAATAGATCTATGAAGTCTTCAAATAGATGCTCTATTAGTGTTCAAGATCCGCCATCTTTGGCGAGAGAAGATCATCATAGCTTGTATATTTCTTGATCAGAGTAGCATGTTTTGGCTTTTCCAATAATCTGTTCTTTTGTAGGCCCAACAATCTCCCTATAGAACAGATGATGTCAAAACTCATCTTTATTTGATCAACTTTTATTCCTCATCAACTTCTCTCTGATCTGTTGTTTGAATTATAATTCAAATTCCATTGAGAAGTTATCTTCTGGGTCCCTTTCGAGTTCAAAACCCAGTAGGTCTTATAGAACTTCACATTTAAGGCCATAATCGCTATTCATGGAAATCTTTTTTAAATTCTCCATTAGCCCTGAGCAAAGTCAATTCATGGCTGGTCTTGTTAGACTTCCATTTTAGAATTTTGAGGCTAGATGGATTTCCTGAGCCAAAAGTTATTTGCGAAGAGTTTGGTGACAGAGGTCTTCCCAAGAATTTTCCAATAAGATCTCCAGGATCTACATCTGGATGACCATACATCATTTCATTTCTAATGCCTTCTTTTCTATAATAATCTTGATATTTCTTTATTTCTTTCTCCGACATCTCCCTTTACCTTTTTAGGTAACTTCTTACAGCTATGGATGTGTTCTTTATAGAAGGAAGATCAGAAGGATCAACCAGAGTCTTGATAGGGAAATCAACTTGATCATAAACTGGCTTTCTTGGGATTGAAGGATCTTTTTCTCATAAAAATTTCAAGTTTTTTGTAGTTCTCAGTGATTGTTGGTTCATCCCATTTGGCAATTGATCTAAGTGTCCCAAATCTAGTTGCAACCATTTCTTCCTTCATCCACTACAACTGTAGAGCCTTTTTGTCATTAGGCCTTTTAACTGTTTTCTAGTTTGGAGGTGTAAGCTTGAGTTTTGGATTGAGTTTTAACTTTTCTATCCTTAATATTTCATCTAGTAAGGCTTCAGTTGACTATCCTGAGAATTGAGTTTTGGTTGCTTTGTATGGCTTGTTTTTCATGATATAGTTTAAGTAATATTCTCTCAATGTCCTTTTATGATTAGGATTGGTGATTGGAGCATGAGAGAGAACGAGAGAGAATATTACAGACATATTTTGCATAATCTTCAAGAGCATTCACCTTTTTGAGTCCTTCAAACAAGATTAGATGTGCATGTTTGTCATCTTTTCCTCCGCTTCTCTCTACAGCTATTTTTTCATCTTGCATTAATTTTAGTTCCAAATATTCTTTGACATTTATGGGCTTTGGAAATTTTTAAGAGATTGAAAAGTGAGTTGGCTTGCATCTATTGTAGAGTAGAAGGACTGTATTTCTTGTGATACAGTGATTAACTCAAGTGAGTGTGAAGATGTGATTAGGGCAATGGTAGTTGATGGGATTGATAATGAAAGTGATATGGGAATGGATGTGATGTGGTTGTGGTAGTTTGTTGAAATGATGATGTGGTTCTGATGGGAGATACTTGTGGGGTTTCTTCAGCATCGTCTTGGAAGATGAATATTGATTTTTTCCCCTTTTGTATGGTGTGAGTGCTTTAGGTGGTGGATATGGAGTGTGTGTTGGTAATTTTCTTTTGATGAGAACACCAGCAAGGGCCTTTTGGGAAATAGGCTTGATTGGTTCTGAGATGGTTGTAAGTGTTGTTGTAGATGTAACATCTGTTTGCACTTTTGTAATGCCAACAGATGTTTGGAATGAAGGAGCAGTGGTTGATGATGGAACAGTGGTTGTAGAAACAGAGCTTTGAAAGACTGATGGAACAATGCTTTTCACTTGTCTTGCAGGTTGTCTTCTAGTAGGAACCTCTGTTGAAGAACCCAAGTTTTGTAGAACCCTTTGCAGGAACCTCTGTTGAAGAACCCAAGTTTTTTAGGACATCTTTTCTTTTCAAGCTTCTCCTTCACTACTAAAGCATCTTTCTCTTCTCTTGTATCTCTTCTCTTTTCTTTTTCTAAGGCATCCTCCTCTACCTCTTTGGCTACAGACAGATCAAGCCTTTTTGTGCTTTCTTGAACTGAGGAAGTAGTTTTCTTATACCTTCTTCACCCTCCCCTTTTTTGGCATCATCTTCAGGATACCTGGGTTTTGGAGCAGTGCATGTGGTTTGAAGAAGATAATTTATAGCTTTTATCTCTGTTTATGTATCATTATACCTTGCATCAACCATATTTCTGATCAACTCTAAATGCATATTGTGGGTGGCATCATCAGATTGCTTTTGAAGTTGGAGATACATATGTGCATGGGTCTATATCTCTTTGGAAAACTCTGCATTTGTTGGTTGAGCTTTTGAGTTTTGTACCAAATTTTTCATCATCTCTTTGATTTCATCAATTGACGACTCCATTTTGGTGACTTTTTCTATCAATTCTTGGTATCTTAACCTATCACCTAAATTAATAGGATCATCTGAATTTCTACCAAAGGTGGTTGTATTAGGTTTTGAACCAAATGCCCTTGGTCTTGGTTCTAGGGACTTCCAACTGTTAATGAGTGTACTATTGTAGACTCAACAGTTGTTACCTTCAAGGAAGTCTTAGCTATGTAACCATTATCCAACTATGAGACTGTTGCCCCTACAGTTGTAATGGCTACTTTAATTGAATAACCTGCAACTGTCACTTGTGACATAAGAGGTGTACCCTCCTCTATTTGTGGGTTAGCAATAAGTTTTGGACTTGACCTAGTCACTTGTGGATGTATGCTCTCAATGTTGGGTGATTGAGAGGAACTAGTTTTGTTCAAGTTAGAAATAGTAATTGCATCAAGCAATGGTTTAATGGTGGTGAGTATATTTGTGGGTGGTGGAGTGGAAAGAGAATCAGCCCTGGAGAAGGACTTGAGAATAGATAAATGAATCATCTAACTCATTTTTTGGTTCCCCTGTGCTTACAACACTGTCCTTTTGTGAGGAAATGTGAGAAGTTTGGATGGGTTAAGATGTTTGCATCAGATGGGAGGAAGTACCAATAGATGTTTCAAGCAGAATTTGTGTTATAGCGGGTGTCTCTAGCATCTCATCCTCCAGAGATACCCTTCTAGTTCTTTTGGATTTTGGGATGGGAGTGGAGATGGTTTTTATGGTGATTGCTGATGTAGGTACCACAATGGTAGATTGTACACTCTTGGCATCAGGAGAAGTGGGCTCAGCAATAGATGTTTGGACAACAGATGTTGTCCCTGTTTCTAAAACATTTTGTTCATCAACATTTTCATGATTTTTATTAGTCATCATGCGTGTAAATGTTTCATTAGAAAGGCTTTCCATTTGCAGGGCTTCACCATGTTCAAAAATGTTTGGTGCCAAAATGTTTTTAAGATAAAATCTAAAAAGCATGGATACATGAGAAAGGCTTTGGAAGAGCCTTTCTTAATGGCTTTCAAATTTCCTACCATTGTAACACCCTTGTCATTATTTAATGGTTTTTTGTAAAGTATACGACAAACAACATGTAATTATGACTACATATACTTTGTAAAAATACGGGTTTGTTTAAACTTTACAATTTTAAAATAATACAACATAACATAATTGAGTTCGTCGTTTAAAAGTTACGACGAAATGACGTGCGGAAGCTTTTATCTTATTCGTGTTCGGTTCTCCGTTGAGCTTGATCGTCCTCCGGTAACTCTTGAAATTAACCAGTGATCGAAACCAACCTAAAAGTTAGTTTCGATACTTAAATAATAGCTTAAAACATGTACATCGCATCAAACAACAAAACAAAAATAATTTCTCAGATTTATGCCTCTCGTGCCACGCGAGAGGCTCAACTCGTTCTTTCGCGTGCCACGACGCCTGTCGCGTGTCGCGCCCGGTTTCAGGTGGTCCCTCGCGTGGCGCGGGGGAAGCTCTTTTCCAGCAGGTCCGTAACTGGACCTGCATTTCCTGCCCAGCTCTAGTTTTGATCAAACTCTAAACTTCAAAATGCCATGCAAATCACATTATATTAGTTTTCTAATATTCAAGGTTCAAATTACGGGTTCTTATGTAAATCTTAACCCGTTTTGCATATCTACTCATTTTGACCCGTTACGGGGTATTTAACACTTTTAAGCTTAATTCACGCTTCTTTTAGCTTACACCCTATCTCCATTTTATACATATCCCAAGGACTCAATTAAACGAAAGGCTTATTTCTAAACAACTCTTAAAGGTTGTTTTTCCCTATTTACCCCTCAATGACTTTTTGGTCAATTTTAAATCCTTCATTTTGCGACGAAGAGTTTTCGCCAATAATTGACCACGATATCGTTTCTAACTACAATACAAAATATGCGTACCTGGCCCGGATCAACATATTGACCCGTTTAATACCTTGCGTCCATAATATGCTAATTCATAGCACCGCTAAATCATAACCATTTTATCCTGTGCACATAAGACTCGACAAGCACTTATTAGTCATTATTTGTCAAATGGTATCTACATTACCATTTGACCCGTTTGGTCTAAACGATTTAAACACTTTGCGCTTATATTGGAATGGTATCTATTTACCATTTCATTAAATAACTAAATTCAGATTTCTCGCCTCTGTAGTTATGTCTCTTAAACCCTTTTTCTTACGCATTTAGCCCGACATGACTTATGTCGCTTAGTGTTGTTTTATATTTCAACTTTTACCTATTTGTTCGTGACTAAATCACCGTTTCTCCTTTTTAATCGTTTAGGCTTACTTATAAAATAGCCGTTCGAAAACCCATTTTTATTTATGTCACTTCATGACCATTTTGCCTCTTTATCATAAAACATGGTTTTTTTCATCATTAGATATGCTCCGACCCGTATCGTTTCGTGTCGGAGCCATATCATGAATATCATCTTAATCGTATAAGAAACTTTTAGAACAAACACATATTCTACAAAAAGTGTAAGTTTCACTTACCTTGCATCCGGTTATGTCCTTTTTCCGCGTACTCGATCCGTTTGACCCGCTTCTTTCCCAAGTCTTCATCTAGCTTGTCTAGAGTCAAACTATCATCATCACAATTCGTAAGACGGTTAGATTAGTCATAATCGTTTACGACTATTCCATCCTACGGGTTTTATGTCGAATTTATCATTCGACCATATCAAAATTATCATTCGATCTAATCATTGGTCGGTTTGACTTTTTAAAAGTCAATTGACTTATCAACATATTCAAATGCACATTTGGTTCATTGAACTCACTTAGGCATATTTCATCCGAACTCTTAATGAAATCAAATTTTACACACAACCAAGTAGACCGCGATTTCATTCAGGCATTTCATATCACTGGAAAATGGGCTGTTTTTTGGTGACTTGTTTAACCTGTTTACAAGTCTTCAAAAATTATAATTTTTTATGTGGCGTACCTCTCGGATGTTAGGCCTTGTGTTAAAATTTCAAGATCTAACTCTTTACCAAAAATTCGTAAAAATTTATTTACTAAGCTGCAATCAGATTCGTCACTTCTGACTGCAGCTTACGGAAAAATTCATCTAAAATTCCTCGTTTATCCGATTGACGAAATTCCAATTGGAGATTTTGTTAATCACTTAAAACTATCTATAGTAAAAATTTGGGATCATAACTAAATTCCTAAATTGAGTTATGGCATTCGTAATGGGCTGCAAATTCTGCTAGAAAACGAAGCTTGAACCTTCGATACGGAAAAATTCATAAAACTCTCAATTTTCGTCGAAAAATGCGATTCCAGTGGGGTTTTAAAGATATTTCCTAGAATTACATTTTAGACTCAAGAAACACATGTTTTTGTCACGTTTTGTTCATGTTACAGCCAATACAAGTCAGCTGTAAATTCTGATCAGAAGCTGTTTGAATTCAGCTTTCAATTAAAGCATGTTCATGACATCATAACACTAGTTTTAGCAATCAAAACCCTAAAAACATCACATACATGAATTTAGCATCAACAATTCTGAATTTACTTTATATTTCTACGTAGGGTTTGTTCGTAAGCAATCACACTTCATTAATTCGGCCATAGCCTCTACGATTCATACATAGATCGCATCATGCAAAGTTAACTAATTTTCACAACTTCATGAATGTCAAAAATTCGACATACCTTACGATCCTCTTGACTTGGTGATCGTTTATATATATTCCAATCTGAATTTGGCCTTCGTTTGATCCTCCAATTTGAAGGTTTTGTTGAATTAGGGTTCATCCCCTTTTTCTCTGGCTCTGGTCGATCGAACACACCTCCTGTGTGTGTTTTGTTATTTTTTTTTTATAAATGTTTAATTAAAACACTTTCCTAATTACCCACCTTTAGCCCCTCTTGTTTTGGTTTGTTACCAAGTAGGCTATAATTCATTATTTATCACTTAATCACATATTACCAACTAGATCAATTATTCCGAGCTAACTTAATGAGTTTGGGACCCGTTTTATTTTAAGTCCCGTTAACTCGGGCCTTTTATATGCCTTGTTTTTATTTCTTGAAAGTTCTTATCCACTTTTTAATTAATATTAGGATTATTTATTTAAATCCTAATATTCACCGGGCTACTTTTACCACTAACGGTACTTTACCCGTCTTGTAGTATTTAACAGGGTTTGATTACCAAACCCGTTTTCGGGGTGTTACAAGTCTACCCCCCTTAAAGAGGTTTCGTCCCCGAAACCTTATTTACGTAATTCTTTTAATTTAGACTAAACGAACTTAGTTTCATTTTCAAGACATTCATTCGTTCCTTTCGATCTAACGTTTTCATTTATATTGACGCGTACGTCTTTCATGTGTAAGGCCTCGCGGGCCGTTACCTTCAGCTTATATCCTTTATCTTTATTGATCGAGTTGTCATTTAACCACTTAGTCTCATCAGTCTGTTAACAGGTTTATCCCCTTCTGTTGTCATTTCGGTAATGACTTCGCCCTTTTTGTGGCGTAACACAATTTAAATAATTGTGGATTCTTTTGTCGATTTTGCCCGTTTAAATGTTTTAGTGAAATTCTTCACTTTAACCCATTCGATTAACTTAGCGAAACTCATCGCTTTTATACTAACTTTACCTCCCATTATTATTTTACACGGGGAGTTACAACCAGTTTTCCTCGTTTTATCCAAGTGACCCGCAAGTTCTTTTACTTAGCCTCGTAAGCTTTTTCTCTAGATTTTCACCTTTTTAAGGTGAGAACCCCAACCATTCGTTTCTTTCTATTTGTGACCCGAAGGTCTTTTTGGTCCCGTAGACTTTAACACTATTTATAATCCCGTAGGTTATGATGATCCCGTAGATCGTCTTTTATCCATGTCTATATTCAAATGTATATATACATATATAGATTCAAAGCATCTCTTATTATGTTTGGAATTGTTTATTTTCGCTTTTGAACTTTAGTTGGCCTTGACCGTAGTCTAAAGCTTCGTTCATTTACTCTTGGACTAATCTTCCGACTTTATGACTCTTTACGTCATTTACACGTCGGTTTGTTCTACGCTCACCGTTATCCGGTTCTTACCTGTACTTCTTTACAACCCGTTACCCGGGTTCTTTATCTTAATGTTTTTAACATTCTTGTTTCGCTAGTTTGCGTTTTTCCTATCTACATTCCTTTACGACCCATCACATAGGTTCATTAATATTTCGCGCTTCTATTATTCGGTTTGCGCCTATTTGTGCTACCAATTTATTATACTGTATTTGTCTCGTTTGACTTATTCGTGTGAGGTTTTATCACTTATGAATGTTAAACTTCGTTCTTTATTCGACCCGTTCAACTCTAAAATAGTTGAACATAGTTATCAAAATTTCTGTTTGCAAATTCTCACCGTCTTTTAGTCATGACTCATATTCCGAGTCTTTTGACTTTCTTTTTCGTGTTCCCGTCTCTCGGTTTACGCATTCACCCACAATCCTACCCGTCCATCGGTTATCTTTACCGAAGTCATCGTCAAGTAACCATTCTTATATGGTTTTAGACATCATCTTAATTTATTTGATCGTCTTAGCGAAATCCATCGCTTTTATTTAGTCATGTCCTTTATTCTTTTATTCTACCCCTTTAACTTGTCTGTGTGAATTTCACCACTTATGATAGTCAAACTTTATCCCTTATGCCTTACCATTCACATTAGTTGGTTTGTATTTTCATTTAATTTAATCTTTGTCCCTTCTTTCGGGCTCGTTATTCTAACGTAATACGCTCCCTGTCATCCGACTTGCATTTACGTTTACTATCAAACATCTTACTTGTTTGACTCATTTGGGTACCATTTAAATTAGTCCCATTCACCACATCCTTACTACATCGGACGTAAATGTGTCCGCTACAAGAAGTTCATGGTATCATATGCCACTACTTACTTGGCCAGAGTAAGCGATCAACACATGATACACATGACCTTTTTGTAGTTTTCACATCACACCCCATGTAAGTAACGCCCCTATTTATTTCATATCTCTGATTTCATTTTAGCAAAACTTTATTTAACTGCAAAACAACAATCATTAGTTTTATTAGTTTTACTTTTGTACATATAAAATGTTTTTCTTTTCTATTGAACTATTATATAATCACATTCGTTAATGTGATCGCTACTATTCTCAATAGCATTATATTGAGAGTTTTCCACTTGGATAATTACCCCCCGTCCAAGTTTCCATATGAATTAATCCTATTATTTCTTTGTTATTCCTCATCGTGAATAGCACATGTTTCTATTAAAATTCTCTTGGAAACACCATCCTGAATAGATATCCTATTCAGGTTTTATTAGATATATGCAACCGTCTTTCCCTATGTGTTTGTTGCATATTACTACTTATGCGATAAAATTTAAAAGCGTGCACCTGGTAATGCTTGCCCTTACGGGCTTCTCTTGCCGTTAACTTTGTTCGCGATCGTCACGCGATTTAGGTCCTTGATGAGTATGCTCTGCTTGTCATACCTCGGACCGTTCCACCGTCATTCCACAATTCGTTCAACTCTCGTCATCTTCAGATGCGAGTATCCTTCAACTAAACATTTACAAAAGTTAGTAATTTCAACATTAATAAATGCACGTATTGTAATACAAGGCTTTTTACTGCACGTGATTTCGTTAACTATACTAATCATTTTCGTTGGTGTAACGTGTATTACACAATACCCTATGTGTTGTTCACAACACTTTAATCCTACTAAACTATTAACATACATGTACTTACCGAATTTGCGATCAAGCCTCGAACCGAACACACTTTATTCTTTAACCATGAGCTCTGATTACCAACTTGTAACACCCTTATCATTATTTAATGTTTTTTTGTAAAGTATACGACAAACAACATGTAATTATGACTACATATACTTTGTAAAAATACGGGTTTGTTTAAACTTTACAATTTTAAAATAATACAACATAACATAATTGAGTTCGTCGTTTAAAAGTTACGACAAAACGACGTGCGGAAGCTTTTATCTTATTCGTGTTCGGTTCTCCGTTGAGCTTGATCGTCCTCCGGTAACTCTTGAACTTAACCTGTGAGAGAAACCAACCTAAAAGTTAGTTTCGATACTTAAATAATAGCTTAAAACATGTACATCGCATCAAACAACAAAACAAAAATAATTTCTCAGATTTATGCCTCTCGCGCCACGCGAGAGGCTCAACTCGTTCTTTCGCGTGCCGCAACGCCTATCGCGTGTCGCGCCCGGTTTCAGGCGGTCCCTCGCGTGGCGCGGGGGAAGCTCTTTTCCAGCAGGTTCGTAACTGGACCTGCATTTCCTGCCCAGCTCAAGTTTTGATCAAACTCTAAACTTCAAAATGCCATGCAAATCACATTATATCAGTTTTCTAATATTCAAGGTTCAAATTACGGGTTCTTATGCAAATCTTAACCCGTTTTGCATATCTACTCATTTTGACCCATTACGGGGTATTTAACACTTTTAAGCTTAATTCACGCTTCTTTTAGCTTACACCCTATCTCCATTTTATACATATCCCAAGGACTCAATTAAACGAAACGCTTATTTCTAAACAACTCTTAAAGGTTGTTTTTCCCTATTTACCCCTCAATGACTATTTGGTCAATTTTAAATCCTTCATTTTGCGACGAAGAGCTTTCGCCAATAATTGACCATGATATCGTTTCTAACTACAATACAAAATATGCGTACCTGGCTCGGATCAACATATTGACCCGTTTAATACATTGCGTCCATAATATGCTAATTCATAGCACCGCTAAATCATAACCATTTTATCCTTTGCACATAAGAGTCGACAAGCACTTATTAGTCATTATTTGTCAAATGGTATCTACATTACCATTTGACCCGTTTGGTCTAAACGATTTAAACACTTTGCGCTTATATTGGAATGGTATCTATTTACCATTTAATTAGATAACTAAATTCAGATTTCTCACCTCTTTAGCTATGTCTCTTAAACCCTTTTTCTTACGCATTTAGCCCGACATGACTTATGTCGCTTATTGTTGTTTTATATTTCAACTTTTACCTATTTGTTCGTGACTAAATCACCGTTTCTCCTTTTTACTCGTTTAGGCTTACTTATAAAATAGCCGTTCGAAAACCCATTTTTATTTATGTCACTTCATGACCATTTTGCCTCTTTATCATAAAACATGGTTTTTTTCATCATTAGATATGCTCCGACCCGTATCGTTTTGTGTCGGAGCCATATCATGAATATCATCTTAATCGTATAAGAAACTTTTAGAACAAACACATATTCTACAAAAAGTGTAAGTTTCACTTACCTTGCATCCGGTTATGTCCTTTTTCCGCGTACTCGATCCGTTTGACCCGCTTCTTTCCCAAGTCTTCATCTAGCTTGTCTAGAGTCAAACTATCATCATCACAATTCGTAAGACGGTTAGATTAGTCATAATCGTTTACGACTATTCCATCCTACGGGTTTTATGTCGAATTTATCATTCGACCATATCAAAATTATCATTCGATCTAATCATTGGTCGGTTTGACTTTTTAAAAGTCAATTGACTTATCAACATATTCAAATGCACATTTGGTTCATTGAACTCACTTAGGCATATTTCATCCGAACTCTTAATGAAATCAAATTTTACACACAACCAAGTAGACCGTGATTTCATTCAGGCATTTCATATCACTGAAAAATGGGCAGTTTTTTGGTGACTTATTTAACATGTTTACAAGTCTTCAAAAATTATGATTTTTTTATGTGGTGTACCACTCGGAGGGTTAGGTCTTGTGTTAAAATTTCAAGATCTAACTCTTTACCAAAAATTCGTACAAATTCATTTACTAAGCTGCAATCAGATTCGTCACTTCTGACTGCAGCTTATGGAAAAATTCATCTAAAATTCCTCGTTTATCCGATTGACGAAATTCCAATTGGCGATTTTGTTAATCACTTAAAACTATCTACAGTAAAAATTTGAGATCATAACTAAATTCTTAAATTGAGTTATGACATTCGTAATGGGCTGCAAATTCTGCTAGAAAACGCAGCTTAAACCTTCGATACGGAAAAATTCATAAAACGCTCAATTTTCGTCCATGTTACAGCCAATACAAGTCGGCTATAAATTCTGATCAGAAGCTGTTTGAATTCAGCTTTCAATTAAAGCATGTTCATGACATCATAACACTAGTTTTAGCAATCAAAACCCTAAAAACATCACATACATGAATTTAGCATCAACAATTCTGAATTTATTTCATATTTCTACTTAGGGTTTGTTCCTAAGCAATCACACTTCATTAATTCGGCCATAGCCTCTACGATTCATACATAGATCGCATCATGCAAAGTTAACTAATTTTCACAACTTCATGAATGTCAAAAATTCGACACACCATACGATCCTCTTGACTTGGTGATCGTTTATATATATTCCAATCTGAATTTGGCCTTCGTTTGATCCTCCAATTTGAAGGTTTTGTTGAATTAGGGTTCATCCCCTTTTTCTCTGGCTCTGGTCGATCGAACACACCTTCTGTGTATGTTTTGTTATTTTTTTTATAAATGTTTAATTAAAACACTTTCCTAATTACCCACCTTTAGCCCCTCTTGTTTTGGTTTGTTACCAAGAAGGCTATAATTCATTATTTATCACTTAATCACATATTACCAACTAGATCAATTATTCCGATTTAACTTAATGAGTTTGGGACCCGTTTTATTTTAAGTCCCGTTAACTCGGGCCTTTTATATGCCTTGTTTTTATTTCTTGAAAGTTCTTATCCACTTTTTAATTAATATTAGGATTATTTATTTAAATCCTAATATTCACCGAGCTACTTTTACCACTAACGGTACTTTACCCGTCTTGTAGTATTTAACAGGGTTTGATTACCAAACCTGTTTTCAGGGTGTTACAACCATATCCATAAACAAAGTTTGATATAGCTTGTAGTTTGAGTTTGTTAAAATAACATATCCCAAATACTAAGTGTGTAAAGGAATTTCATTAAATGAAGTAGTTTTTGGTGAAAGATATATGAGCAGAGTATGGAAGGAAAATTTCATTTCTAGTAGGAAATTTGGTTTAAAGATTGTTGCTCCCACCAATCGTGCATCATACCCTCTCTCTATGAATTCAATGTAAAGGTCATTTTTAGAGGAAGACTTCATACCTGACTCGTTGTTTAAGTTGTATGTGGTGGAGAGTGATTGAGGGTTATCTGAATGTCTGCACCATCAATTTTAGAGATCATAGTAAAGGGCTTTTTATCTCGAAGTAGAAAACTTGAGTTTGCCCAGAACTTTCGAAGGGTCTCCACATATATGGGTGCATCAGTAGTTAAAATGGTGTTGTATTTTGATGATGTAAGAATGTCGATTATGGGATGAAACTCTGGATTTGTGTCATGTTTGACAAGGTATGGGAGGTGATTCTGTGGAGATTTTAGATTGAGTTCCATGGTTGATGATTGTGGATTGTGATTTTGAAAGTAAAAATGCCTTTGTGAAATTTTGAATTTTGATTTTGAAAGTGTGAATGAAAGCTCTGATGAATAAGGGTTTTTATATGGTTTTGAAAAAGTCAGCTGATGTGACCAAATGTCTATTTTTAATAACTAATGTGGCAAGCATATGTTTACCCTTTTAAAGGTCTATTCCCACCAGTCTGACCCACTTAGTAAACCTTTGTTTTAAGTATGGAAATCTCTGTTGGATGTGAATAGATGTTAGGTTTTGAAAAAGTTGTTGTAACATCTGTTGACTTTGGTCAACAGATGTTAAAACCATTGTTGGATGTAAACAACAGTTTTTGAAAAAACAGAGGTTACTTGTGAAAGGTGGTAGACTTTGGTCAACCAGACTTTAGAACCACTAAAACAGTGTTTTAGCTCTTTTAAACAAAGTTTTTGATTTTGATGATTTTTAAATAATCATTTCAATGTTTTTAAACAAAAATTTGGCATTTTCTAATCAACATATTAATGTTTTTATTAAAAAGACTGAAAATCTTATTTTTCAATCCATGTTTATCATCCCAATTCTCGAAATCAGACTTTCAAAAGTAGTTGTATCTAAAGCTTTTGTAAGAACATCTGCTAGCTGATCTTCAATGAGAACATGGTGGATGGAAATCAAACATTTTTCGTAACAATCTCTTACAAAGTGGTGACTGATATCAATATGCTTTATTTTGGAATGTGTCACAAGATTCTTAATAATTTTTTCAGCTACTTGACTGCCCAATTTTAATGGTGTAATTAGAGCAGTTATACCAAATTCAAGCAATTGGTTTTGAAGCCACAAGAGTTGGGTTGTGTAGCTTATAGCAGCAATATACTTTGCCTCTATTGTAGAGTTTGAGACTGATGTTTGTGTTTTGCTTTGCCAAGAGACCAAGGTATTACCAAGGAATTAACACCCTCTTAATGTGGACTTTCTTATGGTGTGATAACCAGCAAAATCACTATCCGAATAACCTGAAAGCTCAATGTTTCCATTAGCAGGATACCAGATACTAAGTGTGGGGGCACCTTTAAGGTATCCAAAAATCCTTTTTACAGCTACTAAATGAGACTTCCTAGGTGATGTCTGGCATCTAGCATAGACATAACTAGCAATCATAATATCAGGTCTTGATGCAGTTAAGTACATAAAAGACCCAATCATACATTTGTAAAGTGTCTGGTCTACCAACTCATCTTTTTCATCAGAAATGAAAGGTTTGCTTGTACGCATGTGAGTGTTGCATGGTTTACAGTCATTCATATCAAATTTCTGCAAAATTGTTTTAACATATTTGTTTTGATGAATGAAAGTTCCATTTTCTTGTTACTTTACTTGCAATCCAAGAAAACATTGAAGCTCACCCATGACACCTCATTTCACATTTGAGATGTCATCAATTGTCTAAATTCATCACACATTTTGTTACATGTGTATCCAAAAAATGATATCATCTACGTAGATTTGAACTATCAACAAATCTTTCCCTCTCTATTTTAGAAACAGAGTCTTATAAATTCTACCTCTTTTGATTCAATGGATAAGAGAAAAGTGGATAGAGTATCATACCAGGATTTTGGTGCGTGCTTTAGTCCATACAAAGATTTGTTTAGCTTATAGACATAATCTGGATAGAATGTGTCTTCGAATCCTAGTGGCTGGCACACATAGACTTCTTCATGAATTTTTCCATAAAAAGCACACTTTATATCCATTTGATATACCTTGATGTTGTGGTTGATAGCAAAAGCCAAGAAGAGTCTTATAGCCTCTAACCTTGTAACTAGAGTAAATATTTCATCATAACATATTCCTTCTTCTTGTACGTATCCTTGAACCACAAGTCTGACTTTTTTGACAACTATGCCCCTCTCATCGGTTTATTTTTAAAGACCCATTTTGTGCCAATTGAGCATGTGTCCTCTGGCAATGGAACAAGTTCCCACACTTATAGATGGTTGCCAGTGTATGGAATGACAGAATTTTGAAGTGAAAGGCATGAATGGGAATTATCTGTTGAAACCTCTGTTGCCATTGTATTATGGTCAATAGTGGTTTGGAATGGTGGTGGTGGGATTGGTCCAAGTGGTGTATGTGATGTGGAACAGGAATCTGTGACTTGGCCACTTGATTGATCAGTGGTTTGGAATTGACTTTGGTCAACAGTGGTTAGTGTTGATGTTGTTTGATGGGAACTTTGAGCTAAAGAAGTTTGAGGATCAGAAGAGACTTTATATTGTGAAGGAATCACAATGTCAAATTTGTATTCTTTTTAACAGCTTTTAACTTTCCTATATCAACAGTAGATTTAGCAGTAACATCTTTAAATTTGAATTTTTCAAGATCAAGCAGTTCTGTAGAATTGGCAGGGATTTTTAATGAAGAAAGTTTATTGAACTTTACATTCAAGGTATCTTCTATAGTCATGGTCTTTATGTTAAACACTTTGTAGGCCTTGGTTGTAGAAGAGTATCCCAATAAAAAAACCACAGTGTACTTTGGCTACAAATTTTGAAACTGAATCTTTAGAATTTAAGATAAAGCATGGGAAACCATAGACTTTGAAAAATGAGATCAATGGTTTGATATTGAACAAAATTTCATAAGCAATATTTTGATTCATGGGGTTAATTAAAACTTTGTTTTCAACATATCATGCAGTATTAATGGCTTCTACTCAAAAGGACAATGGAAGACCAGAATCTGCAAGCATAGTTCTTGTTGCTTCAATTAAAGTTCTATTTTTCCTTTTCAACTGCCCTATTTTGTTCAGGTGTTCTTGGAACACTGAATTGTGTCACTATTCCTTTTCTCACACAGAACTCATCCAACTCCTGATTTTAAATTTTGTTCCATTACCACTCCTGAAGATTTTTAATGGCAAGTCATATTATTTTTCAACTTTTGTGACAGTTTTCAACTTTTGTGACAAACTCTTTCAAAATACCTGCAGTCTCATCTTTGGAGTGTAAAAAATAAGTTCATGTAAACCTTGAAAATCATCAACTATAACAAGACAATATCTCTTCTTCCATAAGCTCATGATTTTTACAGGGCTAAACAAATACTTATATAACATTTGTAAATATTGGGTTATTTTAGACTCATCAATGGATTTGTGTGAACCTCTGTGTTGCTTTCCTTTTAAACGGGAAATGCAATTTTATCATATTTGAATTCTTAAGTTGGCTGACCTCTTACAAGATTTTGTCTTGAAAGAGTGTTAATGGTTTGTAAATTAGCATATCCCAACCTTCTATGCCATAATTTTGTTTCTCTTGTTGAAGCAACAGAGAATAAACAGACATTTGTCATAGGGTTATCTTTTAACAGGTCCACTACATAAACATTGCCACTTCTGTGGGCAACAAGTTGTGTAGTGCAATCAGCTATAATTTTTTTTTTTTCAATTTTTTCACTTTTTTTGGTCCAACAATTTTACATATTTTCTTGGTGAAAAATGAACCATAACTTTTATCACTCATTTGTGAAACACTAAGTAGGTTAAATTTTAGATTATTAATAAGATAAACATTTTCAAATTTTAGCTTACTAGCTTAGAAAATTCCTGAACCCAACACTTTACCTTTTGAGTCATTGTCAAAATATATATCATCTCCTCTATGAGCAGAGAAGTTTATGAGTAAGGCTTTGCATCCTGTCATAAGTCTGGAAGCACCACTATCCACATACTATAGGCTATCCAGGCATGTAAAAGCTCCTTTAGTGGCAGCCATTAGGACACAATCACAATCACATTTAGTGGATTCCAGTGACCATGATTTTTACACCTTCTTCATCAACCTTCTTACAAACAAGTGTTTGTAATAGATTGATTGCACTCTCAATATCAGCAATCTGATATTCACCGTTACTCATTTCTTCTTTGAGTTTATTTTCCTCATGACTTATGGTCTCATACTGTTGATTGAGAGTTTCCTGGGTGTTTTTAATCACATTCTCTATTACACTATTTTTTTTCTTTTAAAGCATCCCACAACTCTTTTCCACTATTACAATGTAATAGGCAGACATATATTTTGTTTGGTACTGGAAGCAGCCTCTCTAGTCCTACATGGTAGAGGTAAGGTTGTCTACATCTTATCCTCCTCAGACCCTACCTTAGCTTTGCTATTGGTAGGATTTACTGAGTATGATGATGATGAGATTTTGTTTGGTAAAGCTATAGCAACAATAATAAATGCTTTTGTATCCATCTCAAACTTTTGGTAATCCAGCTCGGAATAGTTTTCTCGTTTCTTTGACTCTTGAACAATTGGATTTTTAGTACTTGGTACCACTGGAACATGAGGTCCGAATGTAACGGATCTCCAATATCCAGTGTTCTGTTGAGCTAGTACATGAGCCATTCGGCTTGCCAGATATTGTATTCTGATCTGACAAGCATCGGGGGCGGCTTGTTGCTGAAACTAGGGTTGTGGGAATCGTGATTGTTTTGTGACATCCTTTTGATCTTTGAGAAAAACAAAGTATCATTAAAAAACTTTGTGAATTTGATACTTTGACTCGGTAATTCGATAAAACGAACAGTTGGTTGTCAGTTTGTGAGCTGATATTTTTATATTAAAGTGATTGTGAAATCAAGTTTGAAGTTACCAAGTTCTGATACCAATTGTTAGGATCTGAGTTTTGGTTTGTTTACTTTTGTGTGTGAATAAATGAAGTGTATGATGAAATAAATGAAGTATAAATGGAAATGATAAGATGAATTGCAGAAGAACTAAATGAACACACAAACTTGGAAAGATATCATACTATTTTCCATTAGTAATCATAATGATTACAAATTACAAATATGATTATACATTCCATCTCAGCCTGATCACACAACTTTCTGTTTGTACAAAAGGATGTAATGTGATAACTAGATCTCTCACATGTGAGATCTGTTTATACAGGTACTAACATCTGTTGGCAATCAGGGCTGACATCACTCTGATAGCGACATCTAATATTTCTAACATAAAATATTATACAGTAGAAACATCTGATGGAATTTAACAATTGTTCTAAGATATCTAACATTTGTATAAACATACACTATTACATTGGAAGCAACTGTTCTTTAAACCTATGTTGACTTGTACCTGACATTTGTTCAAGCCTACATAGATGTTTAGCCTTCTATATTAGTGTTTTGTCTCTAACAGGGCTTTGGCCTATGAACAGATTTTTCTTCTTCTTCAAAAGTGCTTTCATTTGTTCAACGGATCTTTGAATTCTTCAAACAGATGCTCTGTTAGTTTTTAAGATTCACTATCTTTGGAGAGAGATGATCATCATAGCTTGTTTATTTCTTAATCAGAGTTGCATGTTTTGGAATTGGCAATCACTTGTTCTTTAATAGGTTCAATAATATAGGAATAATGTTATTCAAGCTTTATATAATTTCACGAATATGATATTATGATTTAAATAACCATATTACACTAAATTGTAAGTATAGTTTGAATATGATTCAAATATTTCAAGATTTTAGTTTGGAGATTTAATATATAATACATTTTTTTATATCTAAACTTATAACTATTAATTTATTACTTTATTTCAAGTATATCTTTGTTTTAGGTTGCGATATCATCATTTTTGAAATGGTTGTTTATCATAATACACTAGTGGGGAACCTACGCATTGCGGCGGAGTTGATAATACGGATGGGAACATAATTCAAACCTTAAAATTGTGACAACCCTCATAATTCCATGTATCCGTACAATTTATTTATGATAATTAAAGTGCTTGATGACTGTGTGGAATTACTTAACTGCTCTCTGATTACTGTGTTATACTTACATGTGCTTGTTAACATACTAGTAGTATACAGAAAAGTTACTAAATAGTCCGGTATGCTTTCCTGAGTGTTGAGAATTAAAAATGTTACAAAAAGTATTATAAAAGACACCTTACTTAATTAAGCACTTTAACGGAACAACACCCAACCGAACAACCGGACATTACCCGGAACACCAAAATAATGCTAGAAGCATTGTTTCTATTTTTCTGAGCTAGTTAGGGTCCCCGAACACCCTAACACACCATATAATATATGACACACCATAATGCACCAACTTAACACTTGAATTCTAACTAACTTGCAACTAAACCATTTGAAACCCAACCCTATACCCCCCCCCCCTTGGGCCGGTTACATAGGGCTTCACACCCCATGATTTTCTTGATTAAAATATTGGATATGTTGTGTACTCTTGAAACACAATATCCATTAGACAAAGAGGTGATGGGGGATTATAAGAATGACCAAAGGGACTTGACTACACTCATCACCACCATCACAATACTTGCAACTCTCTCCCCCTTCTCTCCTTGGTTCGGCCGAGACCCACCACACCACCATCACCATCTTCAAGTTTCATTCCAAGCAATCTAAAGGTATCCAAAGGTGTTAGAGATCATACAAACAAGCTTGGCGTGTTCGGAAGCTCAAGGACCTCTCTCATCGTCTTTTAACCACCACTTTTCTACACTCGAACTCCCCTAGCCTTGAGCTAGTGGTAAGAACTTAGATCCGTTCATTTTTCATGTTATTTAAGTGGTTAATAGTTATTTGATGATGAGAATCCATGAACACTATAGGGTCATAAACAAAGTCTTGAATATAAAGTAACATGATGATGAAATAAGATGAAAACATGATGTTAATATGAAGTTGATTTGATTCTTGTTGATTACCTGATGATTTGCTTGTTAATATTGATGTTTGATGTTGTTGTGATCACTAAACATGTTAACGGAATCAATCGAACACGAGTTAGAAAGCTAAAAGCTGAAAACAGCTTCTGTCCAAGCTTTTACAGCCAACTTCAGTTGGCTGTAAACAGGTCAATATTTAACGAAAAACGGATTTTCTTGAGTCTATAACAGGCTATTTCGAAATACGGTTCTAATGGCACTGGAATCATAATTTTTGGACTTCGTTTACTATTTTTAAAGGACTGTTTTCGGACAGAAGCTCAAGCTGCATTTTTACTGCTGAAAAGATGTGTTCTGTTTTCACTCATAACATGAATTCTGTGTAGAGTTAGCTCATGAAATTTGTACTGTAGATGACCACCGATGTATTTGTAATTCTCTCACTGGAATTTCGTAAATCGGACTT
>JARYGA010051656.1:0-145288 GCA_030545235.1 Helianthus tuberosus | reverse complement strand
TTGCATTTTGCACACATCAGTGTGTAATATAGATCTACAAGGATTCTTCGTATGAATCCAAGTTTCATGCAGAAACTATAAGACTATATTCAATAGATTCTTTTTTGTTATTTTTATTTAGTGCGAAAACAAAACCTGTAGAGTAAAAATTTCGGGGACGAAATTTCCTAAACAGGGGGAGACTGTGACACCCGGCTTTTCAGGCCGTACCGTACAATTGTAACACGTGTTGTGAATAGATAAAGTGTTGTATTTGACTGATTATGATGTTTAGATGTGAAATTTAATGAGTTGGTAAAATTAAAATTTGATAAAAATTATGTTGGCAACGGTAAGATAAATGCTTATCGCGTAACGGTTAAAATGCGAAACGAACGTCGGTGACCACCCGGATAGTGTTAAAATCCTAAAAATAGTCTGTTATGATAAGAATAATAATTTTAATCCTATTCGCGAGGAAAAATAAATTAAAACGCTAAGAAACTCTATTTTTCAAGTTTAAGCGCGTACCGCGCTATGCAGCGCGTGTACTGACAAAATACTGTCAACACAGCCTGTCAAGGCAACTGATAATAATTTTAGCAATAATTTGATAAGTTTATTCTTATAGAATGACAAAAATAAATAAAAACGCTTAAATTCCTATTTTTGCAATTTAAAGCGCGTACCGCGCAACACAGCGCGCATACTACCAAACATCGACAACGTAGCCAGCCCAGGCAAACAAAATATCGTTTAGTAATATTTTGGTGAGTTTATTTTTATAAATCGTTAAATATTATTTAAAACGCGCTAAAACGGGTTTAAAATGCTAGATAAAATACCCGGTATCAAGTAAAATACATGTTTTATTCCTTAAATCTACATATGTATGTATATATATATATATAATTATGTGTGTGTATAAGAGAGAGAGAGTAAGAGTTGGCGGCCCAAGGTGGTGCCACCCCTCTTTGGTAGTGTAAAAATGTGCCATGTGTTGTGTTTGTCATAAGGTTAATCATCACCATCTTTTAAACACTCAAACATCATCATTCTTGATCAAAAGAAGCTCACTCTCTCTCTCTCTCACTAAAAATATCGGCCGAAACCCCCCATATACATACAATTTCAAAAATTTCAAATCATTCCATGAAGATTCAAGGGTCTTTCAAGGTGATTTCAAGCTAAAAAGGGTGTTTGGAAGTGATTTCAAGCAAGAACAACCTTCATATTCTCATCTATTCTCAAAAACCCATCTAAAAACTTGAAGGTATAAAATTTATTTCATAAACCTTGTTTTGATTCTTGATGATCTTAAATAATGATGGAAGTTACTCTTGTTCTTGAATCTAAACATAAAATTGAAACTTAAACCAATGGGTTTTTAAAGAAAAATGAAATGGATGAGTGTGTATGTATATGTATGGCCGTAGGTATATATGTGTGTATAAGTGTTTGTGTTTTTGATTTTTGTTGAAAGATTCTTGAGTTACATGATTACTTGAAAAGTAGAATGCATGTAAGATCTAAGTGTGTCATAAGAGAAGGTTCTAAAGATGATATAAGATTTGAAAAGAGACATGATGAAAAGTGAAATTTTGGTGGTATATGTGTGTGTATATATTTCGTATATATATATATATATATATATATGTATGTATGTATGCATGCACATAAAAGTTTGTTCTATGTTCTTAAATATGAAGGATATTAGCATTTATGTATGAATTATTGGATGATCATGATCTGTGTGTTGTGTTTTGTAAGAACATGATATTAATGTGTTCTTGATGTATGATTAGATCATAAATAATGTTGATGATGTTGTATGAGTGCATTAGATGCACATATGTGGACATGCATGTTAATATGAAAGCATGAAATGATCATTTGAGCATGATTTGATAAAAATCAATTTTGATCAGATTATAAACCTTAAAATAAATTTATTTTGAAGTGTTTAATGATATATAACTTTGTCATAATGTTTGCTAGCTTTGCATGTTGTACTTGGTGCATTAAAAGTTGTAAAATACGTGAAATCGCATGATTTATGTGACTTACACAAAAACTGAACTAATCTGATTATAATCTCTATTTTAATAAGTAAATAACATGTATTTTGTTAAAATATCAATTCGTTTTGATTTGGGATGATTATAGTAACGTTTAACGCAAAACTATGCATTAAAACGGCCAAAAACCGGCTTTTCGGGTGATTTTTATAAAACTGATTTAGATCAGTAAATTAACTGATGTTTTTAGTTTATAACAAGTATTTTAACTAATTTTACGTTTACTTGGTGTTTGGTTGGCCATACGTGACTTCCGACGCCCGAAAACGTTACCGAATCGCTAAAATACGCATTTTTCGATGAACACTAGTATGGGTGAATTTTGAGTGAACCTTATGTGACAAAATGTGTTAAGTGATTTAAACATGTAAATGTGATAATATGTTAAGTGCTAATTAGATAATGGGAAATTTAGACTACGCATGTACGTTTTGTGTGGTAGAAACGGTAAAATTACGTTAAATGTGTAACTTGTTTGTCGAGCATGAAATTTGGTACCCATTAGATGTTTTATATATATTTGCTTTAAAAATAACAAAATAAATAAGATAGTAATATTTTGGGTGTTCGGTGTTAAATTCTATGAACGTTTATGTATAAATATTACGACGCCAAATCGTAGATGTATTACGTATAAACGGGAAAGTTAACGGATTTACACCATAATGGTCACCAATAAAATCGTTCAAGTCGCGAAAATCATAAATATATATATATATATATATGTATATTGACTCATATATATATATATTAACGTGCCAACATAATAAAAAATGACAACTTTTGAGAAAATCTCAAAGTTATGTGATAATTCTAAGAAACGGAGAAACTTAGGATTTTTGTGTTAAATACATATATACTGATTTAGAACTGTTCCTATATTAGGACGTATAGAAAATCAATCTCTGGGATTGCGGTATTAAGATACGCACCCAAAGGTGAGTGTCACTAAACCCCTCTTTTTACTGCTTTGTACATATTTTGGGGGTAGAACACGTCGTTAAAAGGGTTTAATAATGTTTTTGAAATAAAACATACCTTTTAATATAAAATATATATTTTCGTTGAAAATATATGAGGTTTGATAAGTTACACGTTTTGAAGTAAAACGTTTTTCATGAATAAATGTTGGACACTGGGATGGTACGGTGTTTCCGAGGCGAAACAGACTGTAAAGTTGGGATGGATGCCGGCCTGGGTCTCGAGTGATGGAGATTCAGGGGATTCGTACAACATCGTGTATTAAATTGTCATATTATGTAGGATCGGGAATTCGATCTAAACGAGTCGATCAAAAGAGTTCTCGATCAATACGAAAGGCGGAATCAGACGTATTGATGTTATAGCAGCTTGATTTGCACTTAGAATCACTTTAACTGTCGATTGAACTGATTTGATAGTGTTACACGAGCTGTCGACACTTCGGCAGAGCTTCGCTACCGGAATCAGAAGTTACAAATGAAGACCCAGGACCTCATATTTATAGGAATCCTAGGTCGCATGAACCATGTCCACACGATCTGGTCCAAGTCGCACGAACTGGTTAGATCGCACGAACTGGTCACCTCGTGCGAGGTGACTGGTTCAGACCTGTTTCCCGTTTTCTTTCGTACAACGTGTCCTGGTCTATCTATTCTATTACATGACTCGATACAAGACATAAGACGAAGTCAACAGACATATGCACTAACAAACTCCTCCTTGGATGATGACGAGTCTTCAGTGTGTCGAGTCTTCAGTCTTGATTGGTCTTCTCGCTCTTTCCAAAGTATCTTTCTCTGTAAGCATCCTTATCAATCTCTCTCTAACTCTTCCAGAATCTCAATCTGACTCTTCAAATTCTCTAGATCAAATCTCTTGATTCCTTAAGCTCACAGCATTAGCAGCTTCTATCTCGAACGTTATTCCAAGATTTGAATCCGGCTCTAACGTCTTCAGACTCCCCCTTTCAATAAGCTGGGATCGCAGTCTGGAATTCACTATCTACAGGCTTTGAATCGGAAACCTGGCTCTAATCTGCATACGCTTATGCGGAAAAACATCAGGAGTCGAAACTTAGCTCTATCAAAGCTTTTTACCTGCTTAATCATTTGTATTCGTAACACTAAAATTTGGTTTCAAATTAATGAACCATTTAATCATTTCAAAATCATTTCTCATTTCAAACAAACTCTCCCAACCTGTTGTTGTTCATCATGTTTAGCACTTGGAATTTTGAAAATCAGCTTTTCAACATCAGTTGACGAAACTAAGATGAAATAAAATCTTTTTGATTTTTCAAAATTTTATGCTAAAACACATTATTTTTGGGTTTTTTTCTAAGATTTTTAGTGTGTTAAAATGCAATAAAGAAATATTTACAGACAATATTTTTGTGAGTTTGTGTAAGAGGATCATATCAGTTTATGACAAATCACTAGTACCGTTGAGCTTTAAACACATTAAGATCTAAACGATTAACTTAGATTGTCAGTATACTGATCCACTTAAATTTTCACACAAAGATCAATTGATTCGAGATACGAGATTAGTGTTTTAATGGACTTAACTTATTCGCGTGTCCCACCTCAGAATATACTCCCATATCCAAACTCCCATATTTAGTCTTACAGGTGAATGTACACTAATGATATCTGTAAACGGGTAATGCGAGACCATGAGAGCTCAGGTTAGAACTTCTGTTCAGACAAAGAGATGATGGCTCGACTTTTAGGTGTGTCCCATTTGGGGATATTTTCTTCAGCAGCACAGGATTAGCATTTTTCAATGTTTCATCATTTTTTATGCTGAGGGTAGGCTTTATGATTAAAGCAGTGAAGAGTATTATACGAGGACTAGGCTATTGCTCCCGCAAAATCAGAAGTCCCGGTATGATAACCCAGATATCATCACGCACAAAGACCTAGTATGTCAGAAATAGAAAGCCCTTCAAACAAGATTTCAGGGGTTACCTATATATCCGAGAGATGTTCCCCACGAGATAAGTAAGCATTTGATATTTAGGTTTATATCTCGAAAACAATCTACTAACCGTGTAAAAACCTACTGGCATATCATCAGTGAGACCGTTTATCACATTTTAACTTTCCAATTCTTTAGCGTACTGTGATTGTCTACTGATGTACTATCATTTCCTCTTTTTCACAACGAAACTCATTTTGATTTTTCGATGTTTTTGGATTTTAGAATTTATCATGTTTTTGGATTTTTCAAATTTTCAAAATTTCTAAATTTTTTTTACTCCCCCTAAAATAAAAAATATGTTTCAATTTTTGATTTTTCCGGGAAAATTTGAAAATAAAAGCAATAAACTGTACAAATAAAATGACAAACTGATGTGAATTCAATTCGCCATCCACTTAGCATAAACAATCAGAACTCCCCCTGACAACAAACTATTTTCCCATAAAGATTTCAAAACACTTAAGTTTGTTTTAATCAAAATGGTTTTTCCGGAAAATTAGTTTTGTTAATTTCACACATCATGGGGTTTAATTCATCATTTTGTTCTTTCAACAGCTTATGAATGAATCCATTTTTTCTTTTAACCACTTGTACAAACTATCACTTGGGTTTAACAACTTGTAGGTTTTTCAAAAACATTTTTCAAGAAAGATGCCGATTCATGCTCCACGATTACCAACTTGGGAGCTCCGGCACGTCAGGATTTTAATCAAAGAATGTTGACACCCAAGCCTGACCAGCCTTGGGTGCATCCGAGTTATTTTCACTCGGTGTGTAAGTTCTTCTCTTTGATTCATAAAATTCTTTTACCCCTTTGGCCTTTCCATCAACCATCTGACTCTGATACCACTTGTAGGATCGGGAATTCAATCTAAACGAGTCGATCAGAAGAGTTCTCGATCAATACGAAAGGCGGAATCAGACGTATTGATGTTATAGCAGCTTGATTTGCACTTAGAATCACTTTGCCATTAAACGCTTTTTCGACATCAAATTCTTTCTTTTCAGAATAGAATTGATTCGAAATCTCTACCTTTCCAACTTTTTGTTTAAAATTTTCAGACCGCAATGGTGGAAAGTTTGCATCATCCATTGGCGGAACTGAATTTTCTCTTTTTAATTCAACTTGTGGCTCCTCTGACTTTGACGAATCAGATTCATCGCCAGAAAGTGGCTCCTTTGCTTCCGAAGAAACAAATTCATCGCCAGATTTAACCTTTGATTTCTTAGCAACCCACGTTTGGTTGTTAAGATTCACTCTTCTTTTGTAAAACCTTTTAGAACATTCACCAACTTCATATGTTGAATTTTTAAACATTTTAAAATTTTCAGTTGGTGGTTCCGTTTTATCAACAACTTTTTTCTTTGAGTTTAGAAAGCACTCCCTGTTGTGTGTTGGTGGTTGCCTTTGGACAGTTACAGGCGATGTGACCAACTTCATTGCATCGGTAACAGGTTCTTGTCTCCTTTTTCTGAGCAACATCATTCTTCATTCCCTCTTGCTTCTTAGCAAGGAATTCTTTGTTCGTCTGCTTTCTGAACAAATTCTCTTTTTCTTCTTCAGAAGATGTTCCTGATACAAAAACAACTTTCGATTTAAAATCTTTAACATATTTTTCATTTTCTTTTGGAATAAAACCTAATCCTTTCTTTTTGAAATTACTGTTATGGTTTGGTTTCTTTCGATAACCTGAACCAGAACTGTAACCCTTTTTCTTGTTCAATCTTTGTTGAACTCTTGAAGTGTATTTTTTAGGTTTTTCAGTAAGATTTACATCTTTTATTTCAGAAATATTAATTTATGTTAATTTGAAAACCTTGTTAATGTTGGGGCATATATCTATCGACTTCGTCTTGTATCGAGTCTTGTACTAGATTAGAATGATCAGGTTACGAAGTACGTGAAATTAGGTTTTAAGGGTAGTTCGCACGAAATAGAAAACAGCTATTTCGTACGAAATCAGTTGGTTATTTCGCACGAAATGACTATTTCGTGTGAAATTGATTTCGCACCAACTGTTTCGTGCGAAATAGGCCAGTCTATAAATAGTTGCCTTGTCTTTGTCATTTGTAACTTTCCGGTTTCAGAGCCGAAGTGTCTACTCGCTGTAAAACGTTGTTATCTTAATCTATAGATAGTTTAAAGTGAATTGTAAGCTGAATCAACTCGATACGTTTGTTTCCGCCTCTCGTATTGAGGAAAAACTCTTCTGAACGACTCGTTTTGGTCTGAAAACGATCCTACAAGTGGTATCAGAGCTCAGGAGGAAGAGTTCTTACCATTTCAGCTGCAAATTCTGATTTCTACACTTTCTTTTCAAATTTAAACAAGATTTGACGGTTAAAATGACTTGATTTTCTCACATTATATGCGAAACTGTGTTTTAACAAAGCCTTGAAAGAATCAGACTTAAAATCGGACTAAAACCTGATCAATTGGACCAAAATCAGATCGACATGATGACGTCAGCTGTATTTCGCACGGAATAGATCTGTTATTTCGCACGAAATCACATCAGATTCATCCATTTTGCACGAAATCATCTCATTTTGTACGAAATCAGCCTACTTCGCACCAAGTTGGCATTTCGTTTGACTATTTCGTACGAAACTAGTCATTTCGCTTCAAAAGGCATTTCATTTCATTTGAATTGTGCTATTTCGTTTGAAAAGCTGGTTTTGTGAAATTTGTTACCGAATCATGGAAGAAGAATTTTATAACGCCTTTGCTACTCCGATTACCATTGCATAGAACACAATGTTAGAAAATGAAACGGGCACCATGCAAAAACCGCCAAAGCTCATGAATATCGAGGAGTATAAAGGATGGGAGGAGCGATTCGAAAATTGGGTGCAAGCAAATTATTTGGATGCTTGAAAATGTGTTGAAACAAAATATGTTAGACCGGTGAATGATGATGAAGAGGTTATTGCAATTAAAGATCTAAGTGCTGAGGAGAAAAAGAAATACAAAGATGAAAAAATGATGACAAGTCTTTTGCATCAAGCTGTTAAGGAAGATATCTTGGTTTTATTGCAACACAATGGGAGTGCATATTCAATTTGGAAAGCATTAAAATCGAAGTTTGTTGGAAGTAAAGAAATGATCAAGAATAAAAAATCACTTTTGAAAAAAGAGTTCGATTTATTTCGTGGTTTGAGAACTGAAAGTACTAAGCAGATCATCGAAAGATATTGTAATATGTTAGTTAACATGAAGAGGGTGAGCATCACAAAGGATAATGAAGAGTTGATTGAAAAATTAGCTGATGCGTTGCCACATGAAACTTGGGGCACGTATCTTATGATGTTGAGGAATAAAAAGGATTTTGGAAACTTAACACTGAGTAAGTTCATTGAAAAACTTGAAGCTCAAGAGATGGAACAAAGGAAGATCTCAAGAATGAAAGATTTTGATGGTGAACAAGATATCGGTCTTTATTACAAAGGAGGTATCAGTGATAAAACCAACATGTCACCAAAGATCGAAACCGCATTCAATGTTAAAAGTTCATCTGGATGGTCATCTAAAGGATCAAACAGCAAAATGAGTTTTTTTTCATATCCATCATTTGATCCAAATGTTTCAGCAACAAAGAGTGGTAAAGTACTTCAATGCAACATTGCTCTAAATCTTGAGAATGATCAAAACTATTCGGAAGAAGTTGCAAAAAGTCACATGCCTTTGTTGGTGACTGTGTTAGAATCGTATGGGAGTTTAGTAGCAGGAAAGATCGGAAATCCAATGTTGACAAAAGAGGATTACGATCAGATTGTTGCTGAAGAAATGGAATTAATGGACATAAAGTGGTGTATGGCAAGTGTGTTGAGAAGAGCTGAGAAATTTAAACAGATCACAGGAAGAGATGATTTCCGTGATGCAAATGTTTCTACTTTAGATTTTGATAAATCTAAAGTTACTTGTTTTCCTTGCAGGGAAAAAGGGCATTTCAAGCGTGAATGCACAAATCGAGAAGCAAGTGGAGCTCAAAATCCGTTCAACAACAATGATTATTATCGAAAAGCAATCTATCATCAAGTTGCTCAACAACCACATCAAAAACAACCACAAACTGCTCATGCTAAGAAGGTGATTGAAGAATCAAAGAAAGCATATTTGATGAACAAATTGATAGATCAAGATGATGAAAAGTTACCAGAAGGTTTTAGTTGGGAAAATTTTAGCTGGGATAATTACTATCTAGATAAAGAATTCTTGGCTAAAGCATTTGTTGCTAGAGTTGCTGAAGACAGTGATAATGATAATGATTATTATGCAAACATAATGAAAGAACATTTAAGAATGATGGAAGAAAGTGATAGTGATGATGGAAAAGTTCGAAAGAAAAAGAAGAAAGTTAAAAAACAAGTTAGCAGTGATGATGAAGAAGTTCCTGTAATAAAGAAAAAAGTAAAAGAAGTTCCAGCTTTCACAGTCGAAGCAGAAGCTGATGCAAGGAAAATTCCTGTAAAATGTGAAAACCGTGAAGCAGTGAAAAAGCAAAACAGTACTTTGATTCATAACATGAACAGATTGAAAGAATCCTATGATGTTCTGAACAAAGCAATGAATCAGTACAATCAATCAAGCAGTGAACAAGCAACAACAATGAAGACACTTCAAGGAGCTTTCATGACAAAGCAGAAAATCGTCAACAATTACATTGAGAAGTGTGTTGTGCTTGAACAAAAATTGGAAACTCAGAGAATAAAAAGAGAAAGAGTAAATAGGTTGTTAAAAAGTTACTCATGTACTTCTTACGTTATTGACATGATTTATCCAACCGTTGAAGGCATGAAGGCATTTGAAGAAGAGAAAACATCTAAAGAGAAGAATTCTGAAAAGAAGAAGGATACTAAAGTGAATGATTCTGGTAAGAAAAAAGGTTTCAGTTATAACAAGTGTCCACCCCCGCTTGAAAATGGATATTCTACACGAAATCCAAATTCAGAAAGAGTCGAAAATGCAACCAACTTACAATGGGAATCTGAGCCATCAGATAATTTGCCAGAGAATATTGATGTCACCACTACATCTGATACTGATCATGAGTCAGAGTTAATAAAGAAAGTGGTCGATCAAGTGTTGGATAAAGATGAAACCGAGGAGTCAAAGTCGGAGTCAAATTCAGAGTCAAAGTCTGAAAAGTCAAGTTCACAGTCAAAAAGGACAAACGGGTTTATAATAAAGAATTTCTACTATCAAAATCTAATTTGATGGACGAAACAGTCAAAGTGGCTTATACTTTGAATGATTCTGACAAATTATATTCTGATGAAAAATTTCCAATAAGAGGTGTCAAAACTGAAATGATCAAAAAGGTTTTCAAATTAACAGAAATTAATATTTCTGAAATAAAAGATGTGAATCCTTCTGAAAAACCTAAAAAATACACATCAAGAGTTCAACAAAGAGAAAACACGAAAAAGGGTTACAGTTCTGGTTCTGGTTTTCAAAAGAAACCAAATCATAATAGTAATTTCAAAAGGAAAGGTCTTGGTTTTATTCCACCGAAAAATCAAAAAAATGAGAAAACTTATAAACCAAAAAGTGTTTTTGTTTCAGGAACATCATCTGAAGAAGAAAAAGAGCAAGTGCTCAGAAAGCAAACAAACAAAGAATTCCTTGCTAAGAAGCAAGAGGAAATGAAGAATGAAGCTGCTCAAAGAAAGGAAACAAGAACCTGTTTTCAATGCAAAACATTTGTTCATATTGCCAGGAATTGTCCAAAGGCAGTCCAAACAAAACAGGAAGTTTCTTTTAAACTGAAAGATTAAATGGTTGAGAATGAACCACCAACAAAACCTTTTATAGTTTTCAAAAACTCAAAATTTGAGGTTGGTGAATGTTCAAAAGGTTTTTACAAAAGAAAAGCAAATCTTGACAACCAAAAGTGGATTGTTAAGAAATCTGATGATAGTTCTAGCAATGATTCTGATTTGTCAAAATCAGAGGAGCTATTTTCTAGCGATGAATCTGATTACACAAAGTCAGAGGAGCCATAAGCCGAACCAAAAGTTGAAAAATCAGTACCGCCAATGGATGATGCAAATTTTCCACCATTGAGGGTTGAAAATTTTAAACAAAAAATTGGTAAAATTGAGATTTCGAATCAATTCTTTTCTAAAAAGAAAGAATTTGATGTTAAGAAAGCCTTTAATCCCAAAGTGCAACATATTTTTGAAAAAATGATTGATGGGAAGGTAAAAGGGGTAAAGGAATTTTATGAGAAGAAAATGAAAGGAAAGAAACCGAGTGTTGATCACTCGGAATCTCCCAAGGTCTATCAGGCTTGGGAGAACCTCTTTAACTGAAAAAACCTGACTTGCCGGAGCTCCCAAGTTGGTAATCGTGGAGCAGGAATCCGCATCTTTCTTGAATTTCGTGTGTGTGTGTGATAAATTACAAGTGGTGAATCAGGGACATTAAGTTGTACTTGATTTCCTACAGGTGATGTTTGATGATTGAAACTAAAACTGTTATATTTTTCAAAAGGTTAAAGATGAAAGAACAAAGTGATGAATTGATCCCCTAACCTACAAGTGGTTTTATGAAATCAGCAAAACTTATTTTCCGGAAAAACCATTTTGATTAAAACAAACTTAAGTGTTTTGAAATCTTAATGGGAAAATAGTTTGTTGTCAGGGGGAGTTCTGATTGTTTATGCCAAGTGGATGGCGATTTGAAGCAATTCACAACAGTTGTCACCTTATTTTGTACAGTTTGTTTTCAAATTTGTCTTTAAATGGTTTTGAATTTTAGGGGGAGTAAGAAATTTCAGAAAATCCAAAAACATTTGAAAATTTTGAAAAAATAAAAAACTTGATAAAATCAAAAATGAGTTTTGTTGTGAAAAAGAGGAAATGATAGTATACCAGTGGACATTCACAACATGCTAAAGAATTGAAAAGTCACATGTGATAAACGGTCTCACTGATGATGTGCCAGTAGGTTTTTACACATTTAGTAGATTGTGTCGAGATATAAACCTAAATTTCAAACTTACTTATCTCGTGGGGAACATCTCTCGGATATATGGGTAACCCCCGAAATCTTGTTTGAAAGGTCCCTCTTTCTGAGTTACTAGGTCTTTATGCTTAGTGATATCTGGGGTATTATCCCGGGACTTCTGATTTTGCGGAAGCAATGGCCTAGTCCCCGTATAATACTTTTTGTTTGCTTGAAATACAGCACTACCCTCAGCATAAAAAATGATGTAACATTGAAAAATGCTAATCATGTGATTTTGAAAAAAAAGATTCTCTAAAGGGAACACACCTAAAGTCGAAGCCATCATCTCTCTGATTTTGCTGAAGCAATAGCCTGAGCTCTCATGGCCCTCGCATTTTAACCATTTACAGATATCATCTAGGTATACTCACCTGTAAGACTGAATATTGGGATCTGGATACGGGAGTATATTCTGAGGTGGGACACGCGAATAAGTTTAAGTCTCTAAAACATTAATCTCATATCTCGAAACAGTTGAACTTTGTGTGAAAAACACTTCTTCTCACGAAATGACCTTGTTCAAACGAAATAACTTTTCAAGCGAAATGCCTTTGATACCACTTGTAGGATCGTTTTCAGACCCAAACGAGTCGTTTAGAAGAGTTTTTCCTCAATACGAGAGGCGGAAACAAACGTATCGAGTTGATTCAGCTTACAATTCACTTTAAACTGTCTATAGATTGATATAACAACGTTTTACAGTGAGTAGACACTTCGGCAACACTTCGGCTCTGAAACCGGAAAGTTACAAATGACAAAGACAAGGCAACTATTTATAGACTGGCCTATTTCGCACGAAACAGTTGGTGCGAAATCAATTTCACACGAAATAGTCATTTCGTGCGAAATAACCAACTGATTTCGTACGAAATAGCTGTTTCCTATTTTGTGCGAAATACCCTTAAAACCTAATTTCACGTACTTCGTGCCCTGATCATTCTAATCTAGTACAAGACTCGATACAAGATGAAGTCGACAGACATATGCACCAACAGACTCCCCCTTGGATGTTGACGAAGTCTTCAGTGTCGAGTCTTTGAAATCTTCAATCTTTATTAGTCTTCTCGTGATCTCCAAAGTATCTAACAGTGTAAAGCATCCTCTATTTTTCTCTCTTCTCTCTCAACTAATCTCCCCATTGGATGTTGATCTAATAACTTCATATACTCAGAATCACAACCTGGCTCTTTGAACTTTATAATTCTCTTGATCAGGTCTCTTGATTCCTTAATCTTTTCACAAGTTCAGGAATGTCTCCTGGCTTTCTGTAGCAACAGGATCTGAAACCTGGCTATCCTGCAAACATCTCTACCTCACAATAAATTTTACAAATTTAAAATTTGACAAATTTATATACCACTTACAGATTTTAATCAATCAATAAATGATTTTTCAATGTTAATCTCTGATGAACCACTTGTAGAAATACCATTTTTCTTTTCAAACAATTTTTCATCTCAAACATCTCAAACAAACTCTCCCAAACTTTTTGTCATCATATTTAGCACCTGGAATTTTGAAAATCAGCTCTCAAACATCAGTTGTCGAAAATCTTTTTGAATTTTTCAAAATTTTATGCTAAAACACACTTAAAATCTTTTTAGACTTTTGAACTTTGAAATAAAATGCATTAAAGAAATATTTACAGACAATATTTTTGTGAGTTTGTGTAAGAGGATCATATCAGTTTATGAGACAAATCACTAACACCGTTAAGCTTTAAATATTTTAGGTTCTAAACAATTCACTTAGATTGTCAGTATACTGATCCACTTAAATTTTCACACAAAGTTCAACTGTTTCGAGATACGAGATTAATGTTTTAGAGACTTAAACTTATTCGCGTGTCCCACCTTAGAATATACTCTCGTATCCAGATCCCAATATTCAGCCTTACAGGTGAGTATACCTAGATGATATCTGTAAAGGGTTAAAATGCGAGGGCCATGAGAGCTCAGGCTATTGCTTCCGCAAAATCAGAGAGATGATGGCTTCGACTTTAGGTGTGTTCCCTTTAGAGAATCTTTTTTTCAACAACACATGATTAGCATTTTTCAATGATCAGTTGGTGCATATGTCTGTCGACTTCGTCTTGTATCGAGTCTTGTACTAGATTAGAATGATCAGGGCACGAAGTACGTGAAATTAGGTTTTAGGGGTATTTCGCACGAAATAGGAAACAACTATTTCGTACGAAATCAGTTGGTTATTTTGCACGAAATGACTATTTCGTGTGAAATTGATTTCGCACCAACTGTTTCGTGCGAAATAGCCCAGTCTATAAATAGTTGCCTTGTCTTTGTCATTTGTAACTTTCTGGTTTCAGAGCCGAAGTGCTGCCGAAGTGTCTGCTCGCTGTAAAACGTTGTTATATCAATCTATAGACAGTTTAAAGTGAATTGTAAGCTGAATCAACTTGGTACTATGTTTCTTACCAGTATTCTTTACTTCAAATTTCTTCTCTTCAAACGCTTCCATGCCTTCTATTGTAGGATAAATCCTGTCAATCACGTAAGAAGCACATGAATAACTTTTCAATAACCTGTTTACCCTCTCATTTTCTATCCTCTGGGTTTCCAATTTTTGTTCAAGTTTAGCACATTTCTCAATGTACTGATTGATGATTTTCTGCTTCATCATGAACGCTCCATTAAGTGTCTTCATAGCTATCTCTTGTTCATTGCTTGACTTGCTATATTGATTCATAGCTTTGTTTAAAACATCATAAGATTCTTTCAGTCTGTTCATGTTATGAATCAATCTGTTGTTGTGCCTTTTCACAATATCACAATTTTCACACTTCTCAGGTATCTTTTCAGTATCTGCTTCCTTCTCAACCTTGATAGCTGGAATTTCTTTAACCTGCTTCTTTACTACTCGAACATTTTCCTCAGGTTTGACCTGTTCTTCAACAGTTGCTGCCTTGTGATTCTTCTTTTTCGCAGCTTGTCTTTCTTTGATCTCTTCCATTTTACCTGCAAAATACAAATTATACCTATCAGGTGAAAATTCTCTTTTATAATATTCAAGTTTTCGAATTTCTTCACTATCATCATCATCATTCTCTTCATCTGATGAGTGATCAAAGATTGGTGCTTTTTCTGAAGCCTCTTCTGTTGAAACTGGTTCTTTTTCTTTCTTTTTAGGGCTGAATTGTTGAGATTCGTAATAAGCATACGCTATTTCATCTTCAGCAGTTGAATCTTCAAAAATTTGAGCAACAAATGCTTTAGAATCAGAAGTTCTGTTAGGATCATAATGATCCCAATTAAAATCTTCTGGAATTCTTTCATCTTCTTGATGAACTAGATAAGCTTTCTTTTTTCCATCTTCAATCGGAATAGCACGGGATGATGACGGTTGTTGAGCTACTTGATGATATATTGCTTTCCGATAATAATCATTGCTGCCGAATGGATTTTGAGCTCCACTTGCTTCGCGATTTGTGCATTCTCGCTTAAAGTGCCCCTTCTCCCTGCAACGAAAACAAGTAACTTTAGATTTATCAAAACCTAAAGGTGAAGTTCCAGCATCACGGAAATCATCTCTTCCAGTGATCTGTTTAAACTTCTCAGCTCTTCTGAACACACTAGCCATACACCACTTTATATCCATTAGTTCCATCTCTTCAGCATCAATCTGATCATAATCCTCTTTGGTCAACATTGGATTACCAATCCTTCTGGCTACCAAACTTTCATAAGACTCTAAAACGGTCACCAATAAAGACATATGACCTTTGGCAACCTCTTTCGAGAAATTCTGACCATTCTGAAGATGTAATGCAATGTTGCATTGTAGTACTTGGCCATTATTGTTGTATGAGCTTTACGGTTTAGAATTGGTTGCTGAAAAATTTGGATCAAATGATGGATATGAAGAGAATCCATTATTGTTGTTTAATCCTTGAGATGACCCTCCAGAAGAACTGTTTGCGTTATATGCAGTTTCGATCTTTGGTGCAATGTTGGTCTTATCAATCATACTTCCTTTGTAGTACAGACCAATGTCCTGTTCACCATTAGGATTCTTCATTTTTGCCATCTTCCGCTGTTCCATCTCTTGAACTTCGAGTTTTTCAATAAACTTGCTCAGCGATAGATTCGCAAATTCACCATTATTCTTCAAAATCATAAGATACATGCCCCAAACATCTTGTGGCAATGCATCGGCCAACTTTTCAACCCATTCTACTCTATCTTTCTTGATATCCAATCGCTTCATGTTAACCACCAAATTGCAATATCTTTCTATAATCATTTTGGTGTTTTCAGTTTTCAATCCATGAAATAGATCAAATTCTTTCTTCAAAAGCGATTTTTTGTTCTTGATCATGTCTAAACTTCCAACAAATTTCGTTTTTAGTGCTTTCCACATTGAGTGTGCACTTCCATTGTGTTGCAATAAGATCAAGATGTCTTCCTTAATTGCTTGTTACAAAATACTGATCATCATCTTTTCACTTTTGTACTTCTGTTTCTCTTTTTCATCTAAATCTTTAATAGCAACAATATCTCCATATTCATCAATCGGTCTAACATATCGTTCTTCAACACATTCCCACGCCTCTAAGTGATTCGCTCGAACCCAATTTTCGAAACGTTCCTCCCATCCACTATACTCCTCGATATTCATGAGCTTAGGCGGTTTTTGCATGGTGCCCATTTCATTTTCTAAGTTCATGTTCTGAGCCATAGTGATCGAGGTAGCAAATGCGTTGTAAAATTCAGAATCCATGTTTCGGTATCAAAAGTTCACAAAAACAGATTGTTCAAACGAGCTGAGTAGGTTTTAAACGATCTAGTAATACAACTCGTACGACCTGGTAATATTTCAAACGACCTGATCACCTTCAAACGACCTGAAGACCTATTTCAAACGATCTTGATAACTTCCAAACGACCTGAGGCATTTCGTGTGAGCTGAGTGAATCAAACTGTGCGACCTGATGAACTTTCAAGCGAACTGAACACCTCGTGCGACTTGGATGATCAGCTTGTGCGACCTGAAGCAATTTCCAAACGACCTGGCTGATTTTCACACGATCTGAAGCTGAAATCACACAATCTGGATGTATTTTACGCGGTTTGGTTCAAAATTCAAACGATTTGAATGAATACCCACGTCGTTTAAGAATTCTAAGTCCAAAAGTTCATCATTTTGTCAAATTGATCAGTTTTTAGGTTGAATTTGGTTCTGATTTGTTCACGCATTGTTTAAAACAGTGTTTTACGTGTTATATCACAAAATCAAGTCATTTTAGCCGTAAATTCGTTGAAATTTTGAAGAAAAAGTGTAGAAAATGACGGGAAAGAAGTTGTTTTTGAAGAAATCAAGCTGAAATGGTAAGAACTCTTCATCCTGAGCTCTGATACCACTTGTAGGATCGGGAATTCGATCTAAAAGAGTCGATCAGAAGAGTTCCCGATCAATACGAAAGGTGGAATCAGACGTATTGATGTTATAGCAGCTTGATTTGCACTTAGAATCACTTTAACTGTCGATTGTATTGATTTGATGGTGTTACACGAGCTGTCGACACTTCGGCAGAGCTTCGCTACCGGAATCAGAAGTTACAAATGAAGACCCAAGACCTCATATTTATAGGAGTCCCAGGTCGCATGAACCATGTCCACACGATCTGGTCCAGGTCGCACGAAATGGTCAGGTCGAACGAACTGGTCAGTTCGCACGAACGACTCACCTCATGCGAGGTGGCTGGTTCAGACCTGTTTCCCGTTTCTTTCGTACAACGTGTCCTGGTCTATCGATTCTATTACATGACTCGATAAAAGACATAAGACGAAGTCAACAGACATATGCACTAACATATTAGTAGGATATATATATTGTACGTGAGGCAGACATCATATTGTTCTTAAAGAGAGAACCATGCGCCCATGATGTCGTTTAATCAGTTAAGTATTGCACGCGATGAATTGTTGGTAGATCTATCGGGTTGACAACCCCGTCGTGACCGGTCACCCCGTGTCAATGTCAAACGACGAATTAATATTCTGTTTATTGTCTAGCTTTGATTATCCCTGCATGGTTAATATATAGTTCGTATCGTCTAGCTAACATACGAGTCTGAAAATTGACGCTATAATTTAATATACAAAACCTGGGCAATATATATTACAGTTGTCGGATCGATGAACCGGCGGAAGGCCCATGAATTTTAATACGGAAGTAATATGGACTTTCTAAAATTTATATGGATGTTTTCAAATAAACACCTAATCAGAAAGTTTTCCTTGAAATAAAAATTCGTAGTAAGTGAATACGTGAACTTACCTTCCTTTGTGTTGACACTTGATTTTAACGTGTTCTACAGGTACTTGAGTTCGGCTTCGGGAGTCATGGCGTATCTTGTGTTTGAATGATGCATGTTGTTTGTTTGAAAATGTTGGACAACTTTTAAACTTTCTGGGACTTTTGTAATAAGACCTGCAAGGATCAAAGACATCTTAACTATGTAGTTGCGTCGTGTTTTAAAACGTAATGTTTAATAATTTACGTCAAAATAAACCAATATGTCCAACAATAAAATGCATCGCTCGACAAGATATAAATGGACACCAACTTCCATCTCCACTACGTTTAAATATTCCGCTGCGACGTTTTTGGGGTGTGACATATATTGCGACGCTTCGTGTCAGGGATTGGGTTGTGTGCTAATGCAACGCCAGAAGGTTATCGCTTATGCTTCACGCCAACTGAAGGTCCATGAGAAAAACTATACCATGCATGATTTGGAGCTAGGCGCAGTGGTATTTACTCTGAAGATCTGGCGACATTATCTGTATTGTACTCGATGTACTATTTTCACGGATCACAAGAGCCTTTACATATTCGATCAGAAAGAGCTTAACATGAGACAACGATGTTGGGTTGAGTTGCTAAATGATTATGACTGCGAGATCAAGTATCATCCCGGAAAGGCGAATGTGGTGGCAAACGCCTTAAGTTGAAAAGAAAGGATTAAGCCCATAAGGGTTCGGGCTTTGGAGATGATTATTCAAATGGATCTCACTTCTCGTATACGTACTGCACAACGAGAAGCTCTTAAGAAAGAAAACATTAAGGCTGAATATCTCTGAGGAATGGAGAAGAAGTTGAAGCCTAACGAGGAAGGAACCTTGTATGTTATGGGACGCATTTGGGTTCCGCTTTATGGTGGTATTAGAGAGGTTATCTTTGATGAGGCACATAAGTCCAAGTACTCAATCCATCCAGGATCGGACAAGATGTACCAAGATCTGAAGGATTATTATTGGTGGCCTAGACTCAAGAGTGATGTTGCCGTTTATGTTGGGAAGTACCTAACTTGTGCCAAGGTAAAGGCCGAGTATCAGAAGCCTTTAGGTCTCTTGTAACAGCTAGAAATACCCATGTGGAAGTGGGAGTAGATTTCTATGGACTTCATAACAAAGTTCCCCAGAACCCCTAGAGGGCATGATACGATATGGGTAATAGTAGATCGGTTGACCAAGTCTGCACACTTCTTATCGATTTGAGAAAAGGATAACACTGGAAAGTTGGCTGAGCTTTACCTCAGAGAGATAGGAGCACGTCATGGAGTGCCTATCTCGATAATTTCAGATAGGGATGGACGGTTTTGTGTCACAGATTTGGCAATCCTTTCAGGATGCTTTTTGTTCTCAGTTGAATCTGAGTACAACCTTTCACCCACAGACTGACGGTCAGAGCGAGAGGACTATTCAGACATTAGAAGATATGCTCCGCACCTGTGTAATGGATTTGGGTGGCAGTTGGGATACTCATCTACCTCTGGTTGAGTTTTCCTATAACAACAGCTACCACACGAGTATTCAGGCCGCACCGTTCGAAGCTCTCTATGGTCGTAAATTCCGCTCACCGTTATGTTGGGCAGATACCGGAGATAGACAGATGGTAGGCCCCGAACTGGTCCAGGAAACAACTGATAAGATCATGCAGATCCGAGAGCGCATCAAGGCGGCTCGTGATCGACAAAAGAGTTACGCGGATCAAAGACGAAAACCTTTGTAATTCGAAGTAGGGGATATGGTTTTACTGAAAGTCTCACGTTGGAAAGGTGTACCACGATTTGGGAAATGTGGCAAGTTAAACCCACGTTATATGGGCCATTTAGGATACTGGAAAGGGTTGGTACCGTAGCATACAAGTTGGAGCTACCAGAGGAACTACACGGTGTTCATGATACATTTCATTTATTTAACTTGAAGAAAAGTCCAACTCAATAGACATTTGTCATCCCTGTGGATGAAGTGCATATAGACGACACTCTCCACTTCACAGAAGAACCCGTTGAGGTTACAGATTGGAAAGTTAACAAGACTCGGAGGAGTAGTGTTAAGCTTGTTAAAGTTCGTTGGAACGCACGTCACGGCCCAGAGTTTACTTGGGAACGTGAAGATCGAATGAAATCGAAGTATCCGCACTTGTTCCCTAACTCCCCTGCAACCGATAGCGCAGCTTAAAATTTCGGGACGAAATTTTCTTAACGGGGGGAGAATGTGACAACTATCAACATTCCATGTATCCGTACAATACTTAAACAGTAATTAGTGCTTTAATGATTGTGCTGATTTAAATTAATGATATGAATGCTTTCTGATTATTGTCATAATACATACATGTGCATCACATATTGCATGATTTCATATCATTATTGCATCCAACACTTTATAATTCAAATGATACACGAAACAAAGTAAGCATAGTTATCAGACAAATCAGAAATACTGACGGGAGTTCAGTACTCAGACAGACATGGTATTGAGACACAGAATGGGCCAGAAACCAAGAGTTACACTAGTATAGTGTGTAGGAAAGTAAGGATCATAAAACTGCCTTCCTAGTGATAGTTTAAGTGCCGGAAAGTGCCTAAAACTCACCCAAACTGCAGAATTCAGCAAAATTCAGCAAAAATCAACATTAAAACAACTTAATATTATGCAGAATTATGGTTTAATGGTCCAGAATACTTCCCTAAGCGTCGGGAATCAAAACTGTCACAAAAGGTAACATAAAGCACACTAAACTGCATAGTTTAGCACCTTAACAAACCGGTAACCAACCGAACAACCGGACACTACCCGAAACACCAAATTTTCACTAGAAGCATTGTTTTATCATTTCCGAGCTAGTTATGGTCCCCGAACATCATAACACCTCTTAAAACAATATAACAACTAATAACACTAACTTAGCACTTGAAATCTAACCAAATGAACTAACTAGCCATTACAAACTAACCTATACCCCCCCCCTTTGGGCGACGGTTTGTGTCACACCCCAACCGATGGCTGAAACACCGGGGCATGGCACTGAGCGAAACAGATTGTCCAGAAGTTTCCATAACAATTATCATTACCAATTAATTTAAAGTAACATGTCCCATACCATGTCTTAAAAGATAATACAATTATTACAGACAAAATCTAGGCAAGTAGTTATGTTCCGACAACTCAGATTTCATTTGTACAGACAACTATTTGTTGGCCTCTAAGACCTTATTCTAGCCTCGATTTCCTAGCAGATAAGCATCCTAAGCACCTGTCACATACGTTAAAATAAAGTCAATACACATAGTGTAAAGGTGAGCATACAAGTTTGATAATAGCATATAGAGTTCGAAAGCGTTACGCATAACCAGCACGTACACAGAGTGAAATGAGGCATGTTAGTTATCGACATAGACCTATCGATACCAATGACTGCGGGTTGACTGCCCAAGGCAGTTCATAATACATGATCACCACTGTAATCCATGCAAATAATTGTCCTTAACAACCCCCGAGTGAACGGGTGCTGAGTCCAAACTAATAGTACTATCGTTGCTAAGGCAGGTAGACAGCATTCCATGTGTAAACATAACAAACAAGCATTCATTAAGTCACGTATAACATGCGGTAATGGTTAGCATTTAAAGTATTGCATAGTGTGTTCGATGTGATTTTGTATATGTAACGTATGTAACACCCAAAAGTGCGTAAAGCAAAAAGGGATCGAGTATACTCACAGCGATTGATGGATTGAAGGGAGCGCTAGAGAGTGGGTTTAGCCTGAATAGATTGATAGCATAACGATAAGTGACGCGCAAAATGATGCAAAGTACAAGTGGTTCGGATGGTAGTCCGATCGGACAGCCAATCATGCGGTTGGTCGTCCGTTCAAACAGTCGTCCGGTCGGGTGACTGTTCGAGTGGATTGTTTCTTCCTTTGAGAAGGATGTGTTTGTGTATGATGGCTTGACTTTTGAAGTTTTCGTTGTAGTATTTAGAAAACATTGAAGTACTTCTACCTTTCAGGTCGGTCGTTCGATCAGATGGCAGCCCGTTCGGTTGGCACTTCACTAAGAACAAGTTCACAGCAGGGTGTCACTCGATCAGACGGTTGTTCGTTCGGGTGGCATCCTTTGTGCATTGAACATGTTGAAAATTGTTTAAGTGTTGAAGTTCAAACGTCTCATGATTCGGATGGCAGTTCGATCGGTTGGTAGTCCGATCAGACAGTTATTCGTTCAACATTCAGACTTCAAGTGTTGGCAAAATGGTTGTGTGGGACCAAGGTGCAAGCCGTACGGGCGGCCAGTCGTTCGGTTGTGCTGTCCGTTCGGACAGCAGTCCGTTCGGACGGCACTCCGTCCTGGTTAACCTGTTCGTTTTACACTTGGTTGTTTTGATAGTTTGACGTTTTATTTAGATATTTTGATAACGTGTCAAGCAACAGAAACCTCGTCAACACTTAGTACTTCTGATCGGACAGGAATCACCCAAACCCGATCAGTGGACAGTTCGAGATGACGTTCCACGTTTAACCCGGAATCGATAATCTCGCGGATAGAATACAGATCTTGAAGCAACACAACCACCATAATGAGTAGTAAGTCGGCACAAGTTCCGATTCTATCGGTTTTGAGTGCATTGAGTGTAAAAGAGTGGAAAGAAAGTTGAAAAACCATCTTTCAATCCTTTTTCTTGTGAATATGTTTAGATCTATAAAAGATCTTTGTTTGTTTATGTGGAAATCGGTTAGATCCAAGTTGTTCTTGGTGGATTGAGGCCATAACATGAAGTTCTTCAAGAACACATGATGACGTCATCCTAGAACACCTTGAATCTTGACGATTTCACAGTTAAAAGTTAAGATTCAAAAGATAGAAAGGTGTAGGAGTGCGTGCAGATTAAGGAAGTACAAGATTTAGGACGAGATCTTACCGGAATCGCGAGAAATCTGAAGAAAAGTGAGGAAAACATGCTGGTCGGACGTCAGTTGCCAAAAGTAGAAAGTTTGAAAGTGACAAGGGGTATTTATAGGGTTACCCAAAGAGGAAAGGGCTGGTCGATCGGCTAGGCAGCCCGTGCGGACAGTCTGTCTGATCGGACGGCTGGTCGATCGGCTGGTCGCCTGGTCGATCAGTCACCTTGTTCGAGTGTTCGACGCGACGATTTTTGATGTTTCGATTGCGATTGCGAGCGTTGCGATGCAATAGATTTTCCTAATCAAATTACTTTTAATCCCAACTACTCATATCTTGCACTGTCTCTTCTCCACCAATTATCATACCATTTCGACTGCGATTGAGTTCGATTGCGTTTGAGTGTTGATTGCGATTCGATTGATTACCACACATAACCTAAATAAACATGCACAAGTAACACTTAAGGCACACACAGACGTATAACAATGACCAAAATGCATATTTCGAGTTGCGAGTTCGATTGCGATTCGATGTTGATTAAGTTAGATTGACTAGCGTTTAATTGACTTTATCGCATTGTTACTTCCTATAGTTTATAATCGTACGTCGATTAAATTGCGAATAACACACGTCGACTATTGTGGTTATTGACACTTACTCCACATAATAAAACTAAAGTGAAAATAAAATAGACTAATTACAAGTCAAAGAAGTCAAAACAGGAATTTGAACTAGAAGAGACAGATCGCAATTAGCAATCTTGTCTTCCTTTGACTTCAATCTTGGCTTTGACTTTGACTTTAGAAACACGGGGTGTTACAGTTCGCATGGGTGGCCCACCCATGATTTTGTTGCAATATTTTATTAGATCATGTTGTTGCTTTAAGAACACAATACACATTAGATAAACACTTGTTGGAGAATTCAAGATTATAAACCACAAGACTTCACAACACTTCTCATTTCTCTCAAAACACCACTCAACTCTTCCTCTCCTTCCTCCATTCTCAGCCGAGAACAAGACCCACCACCACCATCACTTTCATCTCATCTTCATCCATTCCCAAGTGATCATAAGGTGCTTGGAGCTTAACTAAGGAGCTAGGATCCATTTTTGATTGAAGGACCTCTCTCACAAGCTATTAACCATCAAGTTTATCATCATCTTTATCTTGAACTTCTTCCCTAGCCTTGTGCCAGTAGTAAGACACTCCTAATCTCATTTTACTTCTTGTTATGTTAGTTAAAAGTGTATGTAAGTTGCTAATCATGAAGAACATCAAAGATCAAGAACATCAAAGATCAAGAACATAATCTCTAACATAAAGTTGAAAATCATAATGGTCTATGTTGTTTAAGTGTTTATATGCTTCTTGATTGTTGATTGTTTGTGTTTATGATGTTAAACATCATATGAAACTTGCTAGATTGTGATTAAACACATGATCTAGCAAGATGAGAGGATGAACTTGTGAAAAACCAAGATGAACATCCTTTATGTTCATCATGAACTTGAAAACAAAGATGGTTTTGTGAATGATTATGGTCTAAACATAATATAATTCTTGATCATGGATGAGTTTAAAGATAGTTTTCTCAAGAAACCAAGATAAATTACAAGACTTACTTAACCATGCTTTTTAAAGAAATTAATCACATTTTTAGTGATTAATCAAGTGTAGAAACATGTTAATGAAAAGAAAAATTCAAGAAGAAATATTTTTTGAAAATCTTGTTACAAGTTGTGAAAGTCTAAAATTTGCAAGAATGTGATTTACAACTAAATAACCACACTTTAAAGGGTAACTAAGCTTACTTAACACCATACTAAGTTACTACAAATTTTTATAAATTTTTAAGTTCATGAAGTGGTGTAAAATGCATGATTTTGGCACTTGGTAAGTGTTGTATGAATTGTTGATGATTTGGGATGATTTTTAAAAGAAAATGATATGCTTTGAAAGCATGGAAACCTCCATTTTTAAGGGGAAACTATGGCAAAATTTTTCTAGACTTTAAACACACAGAAAAATATTTTTAAACAAGTGTTTACAAGTGTATTTTAACCATGACTTTTCATATAAAAATTGCCATAATTTTTGTTACAAAAATTATAAATATTGGAGGTTGGTTTTTGATAAATTAAAGTGACTAAGATGTATTTAGAAAAATAAATATTTAGATGTCATAAGTTGTGTGACCACTTGTATATTATGTGTATTAGTTATATTATTTTAGGACTTGAAATAATATAACTCACCAAAATACCAAAAATTACAATACAAAATATTTTCAAAAATCCCAAGAAAATAAATATATAATTTATACCCAAAAGTTGGAACAAACCGAACAAGGAAAGTGAACCACATAAATATTCTGGAATTGAATTCGTAAGTGTATTTTGGTAAACGGTATTTTGGAAACCAAGTGAACAAAAATATGATTTTTGCAAGTGTTACAAAAATATATCATATTTTTTACAAGAAGAAAATATATTATTTTCTAGTAAAGAAAAATATATACGTTTTCTTGAATTACTAGAAAATAGATTAATTTTTGGAGAAAATATATATTTTCTTAAGCAAATTTAGAATATATATTTTTAGGTGAAAAATGGATTTATAAATATTTTCTAAGTTAATCTTGAAAATATATTATTTTTGAAGTTTATATGAAAATATAAATATTTTTGCCAAGAAATAAATATAAATTATTTTCTATACAAGTTTTCCTAAAATATTTATATATTTTAAGAATATATATATACATTGGTGATTTTTATTGAAAATAATATTCCGGAAAAATAAATACAAAATTAAGTATAAGAATACTTAATAAATGCAAGAAAATACGTATTCTCGTCGTATAAATAAACACCGGAATACGCCGCCAATACTTGGTAAAAATACACAAGTATAAGAATACGAGTATGAATATACCCATCCTTGGGGAAAATATACATGTATACATACATAATGTAGCAAGTTAAAATACTATTATTTTAATAAATAATTATATACTTTGTAACAATATTTATGACACCAAGAAATGTAATTCAAAGATACTAAATAAGACTAAGAGTCAAGGCACAACTCATCCGTCTAATAAATCATAGCACGTTTGTAGGTAGTCGTGCGATTGAGAAGCAGCTTTGAGTTATACCAACTTACAAGACGCAAGATTGTGAGTTCATGTCCCCCTTTTCTTTTAACTGTTTTCAGTTTTATAACTTCGGGGGTGAAATACATGTTACAAATGATTACGATTACAAATGGTATGCTAAGGAATGAACTGTTAGATCATGTGAATGGGTAGGCGTTAACTTGAGACCATTAATCCTTTTATAAGGACCGAGGGGCATGAGTGATAGATCTATTTGGGTGTTGCGAGCCCCACCCATGGGTCCGCGAGTTGGCCGCATGTGGTGACTATGTCGTCCCAGCCGGGAGGCCTGGTACGAAATATGCAAAGGATTGAGCCTTCCTACACCGTTACACACATATTAATGACCTTGCAAATCATTAATTGATCTGTTCGTATTCACTTTCATACCGGTTTACAAATACATACTTACAAATGTTTACAAGGATTATTCGTGCACGCATACAAAACACATGAACTCGCTCAACTTTTGTTGATATTTTCAAACTACATGTATTTCAGGAAACTAATTATGGATCTGGCGGGCGTACATGGATTTTCAAGTTATGTCTTCAAATAAATGATGTCATCCAGTACTGAAGGGTTTGAATCGTGTGTTTTATCCTTGATAGGATACATGGTTCAAAGCCTAGTTTATTAGTGTCTTTTGTTAAATTCCGTTATGGAACTTCAAACTTCGGTTGTTATGTATTTAAAACTTGAAGTCTTGGTTTGACGATAAACAATGTTGGTTGTAATGCTTTGAAACTCAAATTATGGATGAACATCATGATTTCTATCATATAGTTGTTTGTTATGGTTGAATGCAATGATATTAAGCAAGTCACACGTAATCACGCTTCCGTAAAATTCAGGGTGTGACACTTAGTGGGAACACCCCAAGTCTCAGTAAACCAAGAAAAAACACAATTCCAAGCATAAAGGTCATTTTTATCTAGAACAATTAGTATTTTCAACAGAATCAGAATTTGGTGAACTTTCCTTCATCTCCTCTGCGGGTGTGTTAACTGGTTCTGTTTTTGTTTCAGTTTCAGCTTCTGTATTTGTTACTGTTTCATTTACGTGATCAGACTTATCCGCAGATTCATTTTGAACATTTTCATTTTTGACAAAATTCATTGGTTTCTTGAAATCAGCTTGTTGATCATTTTTAAACTTTGGTGGTTCATATGGAACATAATCACTAGGCTTGCCATACATCATTTTGTCATAATTTTCCATTTCCTACTCAGTGATAGGCAGTCTGGAATAATTATGATTATATAGTAGCGAAACATGTGTGTATCCCAATCCCTTTCCCTTGTTTTCTTTATAAGCAAGTTGCACATTGCACAGATTACGAATTGTGTCACTGGAAGTATCAAACTTTTTGTTGTTTAACTCATTTTGTTTGTACTTTCTAGTGAGGAGCTCTAGCTCAGCCTTCATAGAGTCACATTCAAGAGTTTTGACTGTGAGTCTATGTTTGTAGTCGTGAACCCAACATTGCTGTTGGTTCACATCTCTGTGAAGTTGAGCTATGTCCTTCTTAAGTGCCTCAATCTTTTCATAGAGAATTTTATTATTCTCTCTAAGTGTAACACCTCGAAAAATCACGTCCAATGAAGTATTGACACGTGTAATAAACCCTAATGAAGTCAAACGTTGAATTTAAGGGACTAATTTTTTGAAAATCGAAAACTTTGATTATGAAAGAACTGGAAGTATTATCATACCAAAAATAAGTTTCTAAATAACCTTTTACGGTTTTATATTCACAAATGAGCCACTTGTTAATCAAGTGTAGCCGTTTATGTAATTAATTGAAAGTTTGCGCAGAAAAGGGTTAAAAGCATCAACATGTTAATTCTTACCTCTGAGTGACCTTTTAACAAACCGAGAGCCTCATGATATTTGATTATACTCTCGGGATTGCCAATCATTGGCCACCCAAGGCTTTTATGCCCAAAAGTGAAGTTACGCGCAACTTTGCAAGTATAAGGGACTAAAAGTGTCAATATGTTTAATTATACCTCTGAATGACCTATTATCAAGCCCGAAGCATTATGATGTTTAATAATACTTTCAAGAATGCCTAATATGAATTAGATGAGGCTTCAATGCTATTAAATGATGAGTTACGCAAGTTTGCGCATTAGAAGGACCTAAAGCGTCAAACTGCTAAAGTATACCGATTCGTATGATATCAGACCTTCCGGAATATGAACATGAGATAAACATACCCTATTTATCTTTAATATAGCTTAGATATAGGCTTAGAGGTGTTTGGTGCGCTAAAATAAGCTTTTAAGTCATGCAGGGACTAAAAGTGTCAAAAAGCGCACAAGTTTGCGTTTACGCGCATATCTTACATTCTGGATATCCCCGGACACCCAAAAATTTATGTAAGCACTAAAATATTTTATTTTAGTGTTTGGCTTGATAAAATTCCATTCGTCGTGTCGGTTGGATAGTTTTTCGCGTCCGTCCGTGTTTCGTCGTAATTAACCGAACAACGTGACCGTACGACCAAACGAACCGACATCCGGCATATTTTTGAGCATGTTCATATTCCCCATACTTAGGCATCATTGTAGAGCCTTAAAAATGGTTTAACGGGCCTTGGATGTGTCGGAAATGGCATTTGGAAGTACAGGGACTAAAACTGTCAACAAATGAAAGTTTATGAATGCTGACCAGGTCCTTACGGACCGTAAGACCTGGACCTTACAGTCCGTAAGCGTTGCCCAGATGCAGAAACTCGTAAATTGCCTGTTCAGCCCATGTAAGCGACTTGTATTGCCCTTTAACACTTCCAAGAGCCGCCTAAACTATTTCTTAGGCCTTAGGGACACTTGTTAATCATCAGGGATCACATATAGCATGATTTGTCATGATCTTAATGGATCAAGAACACTATAAAAAGCCCCAATGTTTGCACATTTTGATCATTCATTCCATCTGCTTTCTTGGAGCTTCCTGGAGCATAAGAGCAGACCCAAGCCATCTCTAATACTGCATTAGACTTTGGTAAGTATGCTTAACCTTTCTTAGTTGAGTTTTTACTTAGTTTTAGCTTAAAAGTCAAACCGTCGTAGTTAACGGTTGACTTAGCGATTAATCATTAATGGTCCAGTGATTAGTCGAATTGAAGGTAGTTATAAGTTGGTAATTATGTGGGCATTAAACCCTTAAAAGGGCTCCTTCTGATTCCCTCTCTAACTAGATCAAATGTCGGGTCAAAGTTTATTAGAAAAAGTCAACAGAACCTTAATTTGCGAATTTACGCCTAATTAACAATGTAGAAGGCATGTAACCTATTTTATCACTCATACAACTTGTTAATAAGTATAAGAACTAGTCTAAGCTTGTTTGATCCGACAATTTCCTGTTTAGACCCGGTTCGGAACCGAAAGTCGCAAAACTTTGACTTTTGCTTTGACTTCAGTTCTGACCCAATTTAGTATGATTTGAAAATGCCTTAGAGCTTCCTTAGGACCAGGCTACATGTTAGCATAACCCTCTGTGGTTGGTTCATTGATTATCTGATTCGTTTACATGTTTCCTTTAATTGCTTAAATGTTGACCAATATGCCCTTTTGACCATAAAACAAGAATTATGGATATGTGAAAAGACAATAACCTTCGTTACTGATTTATAAACATCTCCCTAAAATTATACATCAGTTGGAGGTCTAGATTAGGAGTTATGCTCATTAGCGTAATTATAACGCCTTTTAGTAATTAAAAGGCGCAATTAGCATAAAGCCTATCTAAACCCAATTTTTGACACCAAACCTTTTATCCACTGATGTAATATAATATTTTGGGATTTTTAAAGATTTTTAATTATTTTTAACCTGCTCATAACCTAAGGTTATGGCATTAATTCGGTAAATACCGAATATACCCTTTTTGGTTATAAAATGAGTTCTACAAAGTATTTTGACGCCAATCCAGTCTCTACTTATTTTATTTAATAAATGAAGTATTTTAAATTTTATAACCTGTCCAGAAAACTCAGATTTCCGGTATAACCCGGAAATCACTTAAAATGGCTTTTTAAGCATATTAAACACATAGTTTGGGTTTAAAACCATTTTATCATATAAGACTTATTACCATCTGTTATGAACTATTAAAATAAGTTATTTTACTGATGTATTCAGACCCGAATCTCATAAACTTAAATAATCTTTTTATAATCTTTAAAATGACCAAAATACCCCTACGGGGCTTAAATTGTGATTAAACTCGTTTCGGGAATAATGGAAGATATCCTACTGATATCACAACATATTTAAGGCATATTAACTTAGGAAACCTGTACATGATTCATTTGGTTACTCGTTACGCACTTTTCGCGTACGGATCGGCTTATGTAACTAGTTTGCATATATTAGCCGAAACGGGTCAAACCATATCATTTTTGTCTCGAAATCCAGAATGTGTTTAAGTTACCCATATTAAACAAGCATACAAGCTTGTCGGGTCAAAACCACACTCTAATCCGGTCTTCGCGTTATCATGCGTTTGAACCGTATCTTCTTCTTTAAAACTAACCGGTCTAAGCGTAGGCTTAATTAAAGACCCGTTAGGATTCTAATTGGTTATTATAAAACCTTCGTTCCAGATTAAGAGCCCCAGTAAAAGTACTTGTGCTTGCTGATTAGAAAATACGGCTGAGTATAAATTGCATTGCTAGCTCAGGTAAATACTCTTAACTTATTTTCCCTATACGGGCTTGGGATACGGTACTATAAAAGTACCGCTTGGTCGGGTATTGAATGTTTAGTCGTATTGTGATTAAATTATTGAGGTAATCCGCTTTAATTTGTGTTGTTTCAAATAAAAGCCTTTAGGGGTTAATGACCATGTCCCGGATATCCTTGACATCATTGTATTATAAAATGGCCACGCCTTAAGCACGGGGTGTAGGCATACACTGAAAGTTGCTTAAAAGGAAAAGGTATCTCACTCTCTTGTGGGCTTATACTTGTGGTGTGTCTGTTAATCTTGACTCGGTTTCTACATCGGGCCCTGAACGTACAACGAACATGTAAATCTGTATACAAGATTTTTATATAATTGTCCAAAGTTATAAAAGATATGTTGTGCCTTGTGCATTCAAATCAATTTTATTAAACATTTTCAAATGAGTCGGTTAATTGTATTTACCAGTGTAAACTGACGTATTTTCCAAAAGGTTAAGTGACAGGTACTGAACGTAATTGGCTGGAAGCTCAGGGCGTTAATAAGGAATCTTGCAAGTTCTAGGCGTCTAAAGTCTGTTGAACAATGTTTATGTTTTAAGATCCGCTTGTGGATCCTTTACTTTCCGTTGTAATACTTTGATATTACTTTATATTCGGATTGTAATATATTTATCTTTTGCTTCTGCTGTGCATTTATATATTGTGTTGTTTGACTATGATGATATCAACTACGTCACGATACTCCCCATCGGGCCCACCGGTAATACGTGGAAATATCGGGGTGTGACAGGTTGGTATTAGAGCCAACACTGAGTGAATTAAACGCTAGCCTTTTGTGTTTAATCTCAGTTACACAGTTGCACATTCTTGAGTCTAGACAAGAACATAGGACAAATCCTAATTCGTTTTATTTTGTACTTATTTGGTTCCTTTGTTATTTTCTTATTAGCCCTTGCATGGGCAAGTCATTTTCTGTTAGAAGTCCCGTTTAGGGCAACCATATACTTGTTTAAATTTTAATGGAACGATTATATTTAAAATATCATTCCTATATTATAAGATCTACCATTATAATAAAATGACAATATCTAAAAAGGACAAGACCTAGCTCATGTGTCATTTTAAGACAGGGCCAAGACGGTAGTTCCACAATTAGATTCAGATCCTTGTTTACATCTCAATTTAGGGTTGTTCTGCGTTGAATATTAAAAAAGTCTAAAGGGTAAAACCTAGCCTAATTGTCATTGTAGACATGGCCTAGATGGTAAAACTTATTCAAAAGATTCAAATCCTTGTTAAATATCTGAAAGCATATTAACATGCTTGACAAAATGTGGTACGATAAAATCACATAAGTCATTCTTAAATGGGTTAATCTAAATTCCCTTATTTGAAATAATCATCCCTTAAGGATGAAGTGCCTACGGGCTATAATTAGCGTCCTCTGAGACTAAAGACAGTAGTAGTCTTTGACTCTCTGTCAAGAAAAGGTAATGAACTTTGATTCAAACCTTAATGCCTCGATTCTCTGAAATCATGGCTAATAAATTAAACTTGTCTACGTGACTAGGCCTTTTTGTGCCATTATTAAATTATAATTAGGGATTGTAATAAAGATCCTGAATATATGCATGCTTAACAAATTAACCAAAATAGTTATTAAAAACCATGGTTAATAAATCGTCAAGAACGATAGTACTGTATGGGCTTCTAAATAAACCTTACCCTTATTTTCTTTTGTAGTAATTAAGACTACATGGCTGACTATGACGAGATCAACAGTCATCCTCTGGAAAATCACGATGATGATAGGATTAATATAACCAGAGGAGAACTTCGTACACTGATTGATACAGCTGTATCTAAAGTTGTAGAGGAGCAATTTAGGGAGTATAGTGGGACTCATAGTAAAGCCTCATCTGTACCCCACTCTAAGTCTGTCCCCAAGACTCATTCTGAGGCTCATAGCAAGCCACCCTCAAAGAAAGATGAGTCAAAGAAGGATGATGATCGACATTCATCTATTCAACACAGTGTTCCATCCAAGAGGATAGTGTTCGATAATGAACCACGTACCAAGTCCTGTACCTATAAATACTTTGTTTCCTGCAAACCCTGGGATTTCACTGGGGAGGAAGGGGAAATCGATTGTATGACCTGGTTGGATGAAATGGACACGGTTGTCGATATCAGCGGTTGTGCTGAGAGGGATGTAGTGAAGTATGTATCCCAATCGTTCAAGGGAGAGGCACTAGCATGGTGGAAGGCTCTCATTCAAGCTACTGGGAGATCCCACTTTACAACATGTCATGGGAACAGTTTATTGCTCTCATTATGGAGAACTACTGCCCTCAACACGAGGTTGAGAGGACTGAGTCAGATTTCTTATCATTGGTTATGACAAACTTAGATTGTCAAGCTTACCTCACCAGTTTCAATAACCTGTCCAGACTGGTTCCTTACCTAGTAACACCAGAACCCAAGAGAATTGCTCGCTTCATTGGGGGTTTAGCCCCAGAAATCAAAGCCAGTGTTAAGGCTTCAAGACCTACCACATTCAGGTCAGCGGCAGATCTGTCGCTATCTCTCACACTCGATGTGGTCAGAAATAAGGCTGCCAAAGACTCTGAAGATGGAAAGCGTAAAAGGGAGGATGAGAATTCTCATCGCTCCGATAGGAAGAGGAACTCTGAGGATAAGAAGAGTTCAGGGTTTAAGAAAGACAGCCAGCAGTCGGGTGGGAAGACAAGGTGTGAAACCTGTCGGAAATACCACCTCGAGAAATGCAGATTCGAATCTCAGCCTCTACCTTGTGGGATTTGCAAGTCTAAGGAACATAAAACCTTGGATTGTAAGAAGTTGAAAGATGCAACCTGTTATGGATGCAACGAGAAGGGGCATATCAAGACTAACTGCCCTAGGAATCAGAAGAAGCCTGAAGAGGCCAAGAAAACAAACGCTTGAGTCTCCCAGATGAACGCCCAGGAGATGGTGTAGAATGATAACTATATAGCAGGTACCTTTCCTTATCAAGCAGCTTATGCAGAAATTTATTTGATACTGGCACATATGATTCTATAATAAGCGATAAATGCTGAGAACTGTTGTCTCCGCCTGATTTGGACTCCAGCCATTTAATGCAAGGTAGAAATTGGCCGATGATAATTTAGAAAATGCTCCAACAAATCTTAGATTGATATTTTATATCTATTGGAATCACTCTTTTCTGATACCCTTATGGCAAGCTTTCAAGCTATCCAAATTCATCAATATAATAAAGACAGATGTGACATTTTTATCCCCTGTCAAAAAGGTGATGGACTAGGTCCAACCCTTAAATGCTATTGATGGTCTTTTGTGACCTAGGCTAAGTGATATTGATATGTTTTTTTTTAAAATAACGTTCATTAAGAATGTTAGTGCCATATTTGGCCTGTATAGTTTAATGAAACCATGGTTAGTATATGTTAAGGCCATCAGGGTGATGAATATCAGTTGTTGGATTGCAACTAAGTAAATGATTCATATGGTAATAGGAACCAAATCTTGAGTATGACAAACTCGGATAAGACAACAGTCAATCGCGCCATTGATGATGCGACGCATGCTAATGATACTACAATAGTAGACCTTAGAAAGTCCAAGGATGTTCTTCAAACTATGATAAGACGCAGCTGTTGGAAAAGCTGTGAAGGAGATCGTGAAAAAGTTCAAAGAGCCAAATGCTACTTGCTCCAAGTCCTTTATAAACTATAAGTATAGCAAACTTTTAAAATCTTTTATAAGAACCATAGTTATTAAGTGAAGGGTAAAACTCACAGGCGAAATCATAAGAACCATTTATTCTGCTCCTGTCAGAAGCCTTCAGGCATAGAATTTTAGAGGTACCCTCTCTGCAGATAAAGTACATTCGCATGTAATTGATATCTCTTTAATCCCTATTGATTACGAATACCAAATGGTATGACAAAACCGCCGTATGAGAATCGATGTATCTTAATAAGCTCCATAGATTGTTTCCATGCCTGATCAGCATGGAGGTTTAATGCATGGAACCACAAAGATATCCCAATGATCATATGGTATTAAAGTCAACTAATGGTATTCAAAGAAGATATCTGAAAATAGAATTGTCCAGGTAAATGTTCCCGATTAAGGAATTCGTGGAATTGTAACATAAATGTGTCACTTATTTGACACAAGCAATGGTGGATGAATTGGAGCCTGAGATATGGAAAATCTCTGTAACCTCCTTGTACCTAGAATCCCTCCTAAGACTACCCTGTTTACCTCCCGAGAGATAAGTAGAGTTAAGATTAACATCCCGCTTAGGGTTGGAGTCTTGTAAGAACTCCGTGTTGATCATGGAATAATCGAAACCCTGATTAAGTAAACTTTAAGATAAGAGATTCATATAGCCTAACTCGATATTCCGAGAGTTTGATAAGAAAGACGATTCATTTTGCTTATGCATTCATTACCGCAACCCTATTTTAACAACGATTAAGAATCACCATCAACTACCCAGGATCATTGAGTTATTCAACTAGCTATAAGGATTAGCTACTCCTTAAGATTAGTTTTAAGCAATGGTTGGGATAACCATCCCACCTTAAGATAAGCTTTTCTATAATAATTGATATGTAAGTATTAAGGCTGCTCCTTTGGAGACCTTGTATAGATGGAATGTTAAACATCTATTGTTAGATAAAGAATTGGTAAGTCCAATTATCAGGATCTGAAAGTTGCCTAAGAAACAACAAATAAGATCATACAAATCCATAATCGATTGTAAGTTGCCAGTATACGGCAGAAAATCAAGGATTTATGAAAATAGCAACCCTCCTAAGTTCTGGTTAAAAGATAAGGTTCAACAAAAGATAACACCATAGAAGGGTGTGCCGAGTTGTAATTTTCAGGTTAGTTAAGCTCGGAATATATAAAGTCATTCGAAGGATTCGAATGTATCAAGACTAAATAGCTTATGAGCTAAGACCTAATTTAGGAGCTTGGTGGAAGGCGCAATGTGACCCACACTAATGATTTAGCGACGTGTCACCAATAAGTCAAAAAGCACTATCACATAATGATATGCAAATCTATGATAGTATCAGCAACCTATGTCGATTGAGAATCAACAGGTTAAGGAGCTCCAAAAGAAAGTATGCACCTATTGTATAGGTCAACTGGGATACCCTTGGAGGCCCAAATATACTATGGAAGTTAAATCCATGATACGACAGAAAGTACTTCCTTTACTTTAATCAAATCTCGAGGTCGAGATTTCTTTTAAGGGGGTGAGGATGTAACACCTCGAAAAATCACGTCCAATGAAGTATTGACACGTGTAATAAACCCTAATGAAGTCAAACGTTGAATTTAAGGGACTAATTTTTCGAAAATCGAAAACTTTGATTATGAAAGAACTGGAAGTATTATCATACCTAAAATAAGTTTCTAAATAACCTTTTACGGTTTTATATTCACAAATGAGCCACTTGTTAATCAAGTGTAGCCGTTTATGTAATTAATTGAAAGTTTGCGCAGAAAAGGGTTAAAAGCGTCAACATGTTAATTCTTACCTCTGAGTGACCTTTTAACAAACCGAGAGCCTCATGATATTTTATTATACTCTCGGGATTGCCAATCATTGGCCACCCAAGGCTTTTATACCCAAAAGTGAAGTTACGCGCAGCTTTGCAAGTATAAGGGACTAAAAGTGTCAATATGTTTAATTATACCTCTGAATGACCTATTATCGAGCCCGAAGCATTATTATGTTTAATAATACTTTCAAGAATGCCTAATATGAATTAGATGAGACTTCAATGCTATTAAATGATGAGTTACGCAAGTTTGCGCATTAGAAGGACCTAAAGCGTCAAACTGCTAAAGTATACCGATTCGTATGTTATCGGACCTTCCGGAATATGACCATGAGATAAACATACCCTATTTATCTTTAATATAACTTAGATATAGGCTTAGAGGCGTTTGGTGCGCTAAAATAAGCTTTTAAGTCATGCAGGGACTAAAAGTGTCAAAAAGCGCACAAGTTTGCGTTTACGCGCATATCTTACATTCTGGATATCCCCGGACACCCAAAAATTTATGTAAGCACTAAAATATTTTATTTTAGTGTTTGGCTTGATAAAATTCCATTCGTCGTGTCGGTTGGATCGTTTTTCGCGTCCGTCCGTGTTTCGTCGTAATTAACCGAACAACGTGACCGTACGACCAAACGAACAGACATCCGGCATATTTTTGAGCATGTTCATGTTCCCCATACTTAGGCATCATTGTATAGCCTTAAAAATGGTTTAACGGGCCTTGGATGTGTCGGAAATGGCATTTGGAAGTACAGGGGCTAAAACTGTCAACAAATGAAAGTTTATGAATGCTGACCAGGTCCTTACGGACCGTAAGACCTGGACCTTACGGTCCGTAAGCGTTGCCCAGATGCAGAAACTCGTAAATTGCTTGTTCAGCCCATGTAAGCGACTTGTATTGCCCTTTAACACTTCCAAGAGCCGCCTAAACTATTTCTTAGGCCTTAGGGACACTTGTTAATCATCAGGGATCACGTATAGCATGATTTGTCATGATCTTAATGGATCAAGAACACTATAAAAAGCCCCAATGTTTGCACATTTTGATCATTCATTCCAACTGCTTTCTTGGAGCTTCCTGGAGTATAAGAGCAGACCCAAGCCATCTCTAATACTGCATTAGACTTTGGTAAGTATGCTTAACCTTTCTTAGTTGAGTTTTTACTTAGTTTTAGCTTAAAAGTCAAACCGTCGTAGTTAACGGTTGACTTAGCGATTAATCATTAATGGTCCAGTGATTATTCGAATTGAAGGTAGTTATAAGTTGGTAATTATGCGGGCATTAAACCCTTAAAATGGCTCCCTCTGATTCCCACTCTAACTAGATCAAATGTCGGGTCAAAGTTGATTAGAAGAAGTCGACAGAACCTTAATTTGCGAATTTACGCCTAATTAACAATGTAGAAGGCATGTAACCTATTTTATCACCCATACAACTTTTTAATAAGTATAAGAACTAGTCTAAGCTTGTTTGATCCGACAATTTCCTGTTTAGACCCGGTTCGGAATCGAAAGTCGCAAAACTTTGACTTTTGCTTTGACTTCAGTTCTGACCCGATTTAGTATGATTTGGAAATGCCTTAGAGCTTCCTTAGGACCAGGCTACATGTTAGCATAACCCTCTGTGGTTGGTTCATTGATTATCCGATTCGTTTACATGTTTCCGTTAATTGCTTAAATGTTGACCAATATGCCCTTTTGACTATAAAACGAGAATTATGGATATGTGAAAAGACAATAACCTTCGTTACTAATTTATAAACATGTCCCTAAAATTATACATCAGTTGAATGTCTAGATTAGGAGTTATGCTCATTAGCGTAATTATAACGCCTTTTAGTAATTAAAAGGCGCAATTAGCATAAAGCCTATCTAAACCCAATTTTTGATACCAAACCTTTTACCCACTGATGTAATATAATATTTTGGGATTTTTAAAGATTTTTAATTATTTTTAACCTGCTCATAACCTAAGGTTATGGCATTAATTCGGTAAATACCGAATATACTCTTTTTCGTTATAAAATGAGTTCTACAAAGTATTTTGACGCCAATCCAGTCTCTACTGATTTTATTTAATAAATGAAGTATTTTAAACTTTATAACTTGTCCAGAAAACTCAGATTTCTGGTATAACCCGAAAATCACTTAAAATGGCTTTTTAAGCATATTAAACGCATAGTTTGGGTTTAAAACCATTTTATCACATAAGACTTATTGCCATCTATTATGACCTATTAAAATAAGTTATTTTACTGATGTATTCAGACCCGAATCTCAGAAACTTAAATAATCTTTTTATAATCTTTAAAATGACCAAAATACCCCTACGGGGCTTAAATTGTGATTAAACTCGTTTCAGGCATAATGGAAGATATCCTACTGATATCACAACATATTTAAGGTATATTAACTTAGGAAACCAGTACATGATTCATTTGGTTACTCGTTACGCACTTTTCGCGTTCGGATCGGCTTATGTAACTAGTTTGCATATATTAGCCGAAACGGGTCAAACCATATCATTTTTGTCTCAAAATCCAGAATGTGTTTAAGTTACCCATATTAAACAAGCATACAAGCTTGCCGGGTCAAAACCACACTCTAATCCGGTCTTCGCGTTATCATGCGTTTGAACCGTATCTTCCTCTTTAAAACTAACTGGTCTAAGCATAGGCTTAATTAAAGACCCGTTAGGATTCTAATAGGTTATTATAAAACCTTCATTCCAGATTAAGTGCCCCAGTAAAAGTACTTGTGCTTGCTGATTAGAAAATACGGCTGAGTATAAATTGCATTGCTAGCTCAGGTAAATACTCTTAACTTATTTTCCCTATACGGGCTTGGGATACGGTACTATAAAAGTACTGCTTGGTCGGGTATTGAATGTTTAGTCGTATTGTGATTAAATTATTGAGGTAACCCGCTTTAATTTGTATTGTTTGAAATAAAAGCCTTTAGGGGTTAATGACCATGTCCCGGATATCCTTGACATCATTGTATTATAAAATGGCCACGTCTTAAGCACGGGGTGTAGGCATACACTGAAAGTTGCTTAAAGGAAAATGGTATCTCACTCTCTTGTGGGTTTATACTTGTGGTGTGTCTGTTAATCTTGACTCGGTTTCTACATCGGGCCCTGAACGTACAACGAACATGTAAATCTGTATACAAGATTTTTATATAATTGTCCCAAGTTATAAAAGATATGTTGTGCCTTGTGCATTCAAATCAATTTTATTAAGCCTTTTCAAATGAGTCGGTTAATTGTATTTACCAGTGTAAACTGACGTATTTTCCAAAAGGTTAAGTGACAGGTACTGAACGTAATTGGCTGGAAGCTCAGGGCGTTAATAAGGAATCTTGCAAGTTCTAGGCGTCTAAAGTCTGTTGAACAATGTTTATGTTTTAAGATCCGCCTGTGGATCCTTTATTTTCCGTTGTAATACTTTGATATTACTTTATGTTCAGATTGTAATATATTTATCTTTTTGCTTCCGCTGTGCATTTATATATTGTGTTGTTTGACTATGATGATATCAACTACGTCACGATACTCCCCACCGGGCCCACCGGTAATACGTGGAAATATCGGCGTGTGACACAAAGACTAATGTACTTTCCCATCACAGTGTTGTAATCAGTGATTAATGCTGAGTTTTGAGATCTCAGAAAAGCAACTTTCTTTCTACAGTGCTCGGACCATAAAAGAGAGTTTAGCGTTTTAGAAAGTGATTTCTGTTCTTCAGTTTGGGCCTGGGGTGCTAGTTTGGCCACTTCATCGGGATGAGATCCTGTTGATTGTGGGGCCTTCACATCAGATGATGCAGCAGTCACAGGTGAAGATAAGGGAATCTGTAACGAGTGGTGAAGTAGCAACGGCCTTCTGACAGTTAGACATAGACGACGATGTGTTTGCGAGATTCTGACTCCTCTGCTTGTCTTCCTGAACATATTCATTGACTAAGGAAATCACATCTCTTGTTTCCGTTGTACAATGATTGCATGTTCCCATGATAACTGCAACACGATAGTCCCATGTCTTGTTACGTGCAAACCGTACAGAAAAGCCTTGTTAATCCTACCAAGTGTCACATATAAACCGATCTTCTCGATTTCAGAAAGCAGCTGCGTAAACCTTCTGATCACGTCTTCTATGGTTTCACCCTCAATGTAACCGAAATTATCGAGTTGCTGCCTGAGCAACTGACGTTAATAATCGATACTTGGAGAATTCATCGTTGAACCAATTTAACGTAAAACACAAGCCAAGGTAAGAAACAATGTACACACTAATTCGAGCACGTCACAAATGTACGAACCAGTTTCCTTTACCGCAACTCAAAAACCTGTCAAAACTTATCAAAGCGAACAAACACCCCTTTTTAATTTCATAACCCTCCTTTTTTTATTTTATTTTTAAAGTTTTCTAAATAATTTTTAACCTTTTAAAAATAAGAACTAATAATTGTTAAAATATTTTATATATAAAACCTTTTTTTTAATTTTAATTATCTTTAAAATAAACTTATATTATAATATTATAATTATATATTTTAATAAAAACTTTTAATTAATACTAATGATTATATAATGATTACCTAATAATTAATATTATATTATAATAATTATATTAGTAAAACCTAAAATAACGTGTTCTGTTCTCTTCGTTAAATGAAATCGAACAAAAAAACCCTAATTTTAAACTACAGCCGCCACAAACCAACACAAGATCAGACGATGAAGATGATGAGATGAAGAACAGAGAGGGTGAACGAAGAACGATAGAGGAGAGTAACAGAGTAACGATACGACTGATGATGACGAACGTCGGTGTCGGAGGTGATAAACTTACGGGTCGCCGGATTAGATGACCGAAGTTATGGTGGGTTGCAGGAGGTGTGAAGAGGACGATGAGATAAAGATGATCGGAGTTACGGAGTTGCGGTGGTTACCGGAGTAATTGAAGAAGACGGACGGTGTACGGAGATGATGAAGGTGGTTACAGGATGTCGGAGTTGAACGAAGATGGTGACTGAAGGCAACGGTGGTGATGATGAAAAACGATGATGTAGCAGGTTAATCGGAGACGGCGAACGGCGGTGACCGGAGATTATGGAGGTTGATGACGATGATGGTGTCAAACGGTGAGAACTGTGATGAAGACGGTGAACGGTAGTTGCAGGTTGTCTAATAAGAGAGTGATGACGACGTTTCTGTTTTCGTAACAGAGGTTAACAACGATGAAAAACGTTGAGAGGGGGTGTACGGTGGTGATGAATAATGAAGACCGGAGACGACGACGGTGGTCGTCGACGGTGTGATAACTATGGTGATCGCCGGAGGTGGTTGCAACTTGCAAGGTTTTCGGTGTCCGTCGGAGTTCGAAGAAGATGATCGGAGTTCGGTGGATGGATGCGAGAAGAGATCGGAGTTTGTTGAATGAAGGTGATGAAGAGCTGATAAGATTCCGATGTGAACGATGAATTGTGATGTGCAGCAGTTATATCTCGGATGGAAAGTGGTATGTCTCGGATGTTGTCTCGGATAAAGACGTTATGAAGATGAATTATCTCGGATGCCAAGTTGACGATCTCGGATGAAATTAAGATGAATCTCGGATGAAAATTATGAAGATGAAGATGACTCGGGATGATGTCTCGGAAGAATCTTGTTAACCTCGGATGATTGCAGATGATGATGTCGGATGAGAATTGTTAATCTCGGATGAGACGATGATAATAATGTAAAAAATGATGATGATAATAGAAAAGATGGTACGATGATGATGAATGATGTCAAAGGATGTCAGATGAAGAGTGTATGATGATGATTATGTGCTGATGATGTAAGACAGATGATAGGAATCTGGAATGATTAGGGTGAGAGGGGCACTCCCCTCTTAGGGGAGTCCCCTCTCTTACGCACACCCAATCATATTATGCCACGTCAACTCCCCTCTTAAGCTCCTCTCACACCTCAATTTGATGGCGGCACTCCCCTCTTAGGTGACTTGTTTTTTTATTCAAAAATAATAATAATAATAATAATTATAATAATAATAATTGATTGGTTGAAAAAAGGGTGGCCCCACCATCTCTCTCCCTCCTTCTTCGGTGTCTCCTCCCCGAATCCCCTCCCCGCACCCCCTCCCCGCACCGATGGCGCCGGTGTTCCCGAGCGGTGAATGGGGTCAACGATCCCCCTCCCCGCGAGTGCCCCGATCACCCTTATGAGTTGATAATGATGATCAATTCTGGGAGGTCAGAGGCTGCAAACTCAGGAAATGTGCCGTTAAGGAAAACGTTTAGCTCTGTTGTATCTCAGCACCATCAGGGTCTAATCGAAATTAATATTGACCTCCCCCCTTTAAATACCGAGACAAAAAAGAAATGGGAGTTTAGATCTCTTATCGTTGAAGCAAAAGACATATTAATTCTAAGACCGTGGGGTATGGGGCGGGGGTTTGGGCGTGGGTTGGGGGTAAACGCCCAAGCCACCACCCTGGGTGGGCTTGGGTTGGGGCGTGGCCCTTGGGGTCTAGCAAGGTGACATGGCGGGCTGTGAATGGCCAAACCAAACTAGCTGTTGGGCTAGCCGTTGGGTGCTATTTTGAAAAAAAAAATTCCTTTATAAATAACTTACCATATTTATCATTTTTCTCACACAGTATCAAACACATAAAACACAATCTTGCCATGAGTTCTTCAAGTTATACTCAATCGTCATCATCATCTGACGATGGTGCGGAAATATTTCTACAAACGATCGCGACGGTGGTGAAAGTTATCGTGGAAAACGAAGAGGAGGAGGAAGAAACTCAACAGTCTAAACGCAGGAGAAGGTACATCGCTCGTGAACGGCTCACCGCTAAGGATTTGTTGGTAAACGATTACTTCTCAGCGGAACCAAAGTATGATGAAAAAATGTTTAGGCGTCGTTTTCGTATGAGTAGAAACTTATTTTTAAGGATATCTAGAGATCTTGAGGAGAAGTATGTTTATTTCCAACAAAAACCCGATGTAGTCGGGCAATTAGGATTTAGTACGTGGCAAAAGGTCACGGCCGCACTTAGGCAATTAGCGTACGGCAATAGTTCGGACATTATGGATGACTATTTAAAAATGTCTGCACGTGTAGCTAGAGAAAGTCTTCACAGCTTTTGTTCGTGTATTCTAGAACTTTATAGGAAAAGATATTTGAGAAAGCCCTCGTTCAGTGACATGCAACAATTATTGGAACATCACGCAGATTATCATGAGCTACCCGGGATGCTAGGTAGTTTAGATTGTATGAAATGGGCTTGGGAACTTTGTCCTACCCAATGGCAAGGCGCTCACACGAGTGGATTTCACGGAAGTCCAGCCATTATGCTTGAAGCGGTTGCGTCCCAAGATCTTTGGATATGGCATGCGTTCTTCGGTATGCCAGGTTCACATAATGATATTACCATCATAAACCACTCGCCCCTTTTCAATGATCGGGTAAATGGTATAGGACCCAAAGGAACTTTCTTTGTAAACGAGGTTGAGTACGTGTATGGGTACTACCTAGTTGATGGGATTTACCCAGAGTGGGGGGTTTTCGTAAAATCGTTCACAAAATACGGTACCACAGATCCAAAGAGATTAAAGTTTAACAGAGTCCAGATGGCTGTACGTAAAGACGTCGAGCGAGCATTAAGTGTTTTGAAGAAAAGGTGGCGAATATTGGCAATGCCTTGTCGACTATGGGACAAGGATCAGATTGGAAACGTGATGTACACATGTATCATTCTTCACAACATGATTTTGGAGGATGAAGGTAGAGCGGTCGTTACCTACTATGATGACGATGACCCCCAACCAGGTAACGTAACAGACGAAGATAAAGCGGCAAATGAATTTTTGATCAAGTCAAGGGATATACATCACAACCTTCGATCTGATTTGGTGGATCATGTTTCAACGATTCCTGGGTTCGAAACAGACGAAGACGACAAAGAATGATTGTTTTTTATTTTGATAATTATTATGTATGTTTATGTAGTTAAAAAAATATGTATTTTTATTATTTATGTAGTTATAAATATAAATATATATATATATATATATATATATATATATATATATATATATATATATATATATATATATATATATTTAAAAAAATGTTGATGTGGCTTGGCCACGCCAGCCAACCCACGCCCAACCCAAGCCCCACCATACCCCTCAAAACTTGGCTTTGGGTTTGTTAATATTCAACATACACGTGTCAACTAATGCCCCAACCCAAGCCCACCATACCCCACGGTCTAAATAACTTGAAGTCCCATCTCTCAGGTATTTTCGATGAAAGTTTGGAAATAAGATACTTGGGAGGTCTCAAGGTTCTTCTTTGTTTTAATCAAGTGGAGGAGGCGGAGGAGTTCCGCAACAACAAAGTTGAAGATTGGGAAAAGTGGTTTTCAAGATTATACAACTGGGATGGAATTCCTCCTCTTTTTGAGAGAATTGCCTGGATTAAAGTTACGGGGGTTCCACTTCCTCTCTGGGATCGTCATGTTTTTAATAAAATCGGGGAGCGATGCGGATGGTTATTGGTTCAATCTGAGGTCGAGGCTATTGACGGTAATTTGGCAGATGATAGGATGGCTATTCTGGTTCATTCTGGCAAGAAGGTATCCTCGGAGATTACTTTAAATTGGAAGGATCATTCGTTTAAGGTTTGGGTCGAGGAGATTCCCGGACAATGGATCCCGGATTTTTTGAACTCATCGGATACGGTATCGGAGTCTGACTCCGATGTTCGGTCACCGGATTATGGAAGTCCCTAGTCGAGTAGCTCTGGAAATTCGAAAGGTCGATTCAGCTCTGGAGAATTGAAAGGTCGAAATATTGGGACTACGAAGACGTGCTTGGAGAATAATAATGTTTTCTCTTCTCCCAATGTTGAAAACATGTCCTCTGTTGGAAACCTCAATTCGCCGCCGCCTTACAATAATCAAGTGGAGAGAGAAGAGGTGGGACCGATAGATGGATTAGATAATCAAAGGGATCAGTCTGGGCCTACCACTGATGCGAATCGGCCCAGTTATATAACCTTGCGGCCCAAACAATTTTTATCCAACAAAAAATTGGCCCATGCTAGGAGTCTTCCAGATCTCAATCAAGAGCTGAATAATTCTTTTAACTCGGACCCTTTTAATCTTGAAGAGATCTTCAGAATGGAGGAGAATGGGGTAAATAAAGATGCAGCAAAGGATGGGAATATCGGAGATATCGCGGATTCAACTCAGACAGATCCTGTATTGGATTCAAATCAAGAAGTAGCTCAGAACGGAGATCTCTTCGAACAGGAGGTGGCTCGTACGATGGATTTCGGAGCTCGTTTGGGAATAAGTGTAGATGGTTTTGAAAACCACGTGAAGAAGTTGGTTTGTGGGGAGTTGGAAGAAAACCGTCATTTATAAATTTTATCTCGATTAATATAAACGGCCTGTTGGACCCTCATAAAGGTGTTTGAATCCATAATCTCAAAAAAAAAAAAAAAGTCAAAGCTGACTTTATCGGGATTAAGGAGTCTCATAAAAAGGATCTCTCGAATTTGACGATTCGTCGGTTCTGGGGTAATGAGTCTATGGCAGTAGGTACGGTGGACTCCATTGGCAGATCTGGAGGATTAGTGTCCATCTGGAATCCGGAGGTCTTTTCTGTTTCCCAGATCATTAAGAATCCTAAGTATCTTCTTGTCTCGGTTAGCTTAACGGGGGTTGACGATCGAGTAACTGTTCTAAACCTTCACGCCCCCAATGACCCGGGTCAGCAGAGAGCTCTGTGGAGTGATCTGTCAGCTCTTTTTAACCAGTTTGAGGGGGCTTGGATTCTATTGGGAGATTTTAACGAAGTTCGGTCGGAGGATGAACGCGTGAATTCAAGATTTGATCATGGGGCTTCAGAGGCGTTCAACGGCTTCATCTCCTCTTCCGGTCTTCTTGAATTCTCGATGAATGGGGGTACATTTACATTTATTTTTGGTCACTGTGATGTTAAGTTAAGTAGATTGGACAGGTTTCTTGTAAATGATGTGTTTGTAAGTTACTGGCCCAATGCCCTTGTTGAAGTCCATAAAAGGGGCTTCTCGGACCACTGTCCGATTTCTTTAACTTGCTCACGAGTGGATTTCGGGCCTATCCCCTTTAAGTTTTTTAATTCTTGGATCGGAGATCAGAGGCTCGTGGATATTGTAAATTCGGAAGTGAATCCTATTGATTTGGAGTCGGTTTTGAGTTTAGCTATGGGGATGAAAGATGTGTTTCTTTGTAATGTTCTCAAAAGAATAAAGGCATGTATAAAAAATTGGAGGAAGGAGGTCTCATCGGCAAGTAACCAAGATCTGCAATATCTAGAAATTACCATCGAAAACATTGACAAGAAAGCCGTTTTTAGTTAGTTATCGGAGGAAGATAAAAGAACCAGGGCCTATCTTCGAGTTAAAGTGGATAAAATGAAGTTTAATTTTTTCAAGGATATTCTTCAAAAGGCTAGAATTAACTGGAAAAAAATTCGGGGATGAAAATAGTGTGTTTTTCCACAAAATCGTTGCGGTAAATGTGTCGAGAAACAGAATCAATGGGTTGATTTTCGATGGTCAGTTTGTTAAGGATCCTGTGGTTTTGAAGGACGAAATAAGAAAATGGTTCAAGAAGCAATTTTCCGAGCCAATTAGACGGAGACCGGATTTCTCTAATCTCGGCCTTCCGTGTATTTTTTTCGAGAATGGAGCTTGGTTATGGGAGAGATTTTCGGTTCAGGAAGTTCTTATGGCGGTTAAGAAATGTGATGGCGGGAAAACTCCGGGCCCGGATGGATTCTCTCTAAAGTTCTTTAAAGTATTTTGGGAGAAATTCAAACCTCTTATTATGTCTTTCATGCATGAGTTTCACCTGAATGGTACTATCTCTTCTGGTTGCAATTCCTCTTTTATAGCCTTAATACCAAAAGTGAAAGATCCTCAGGTTTTAGCCAATTTTCGTCCAATCTCGCTTGTTGGTTTGTTGTATAAGATCTTATCGAAAGTCTTGGCTAATAGAATCAAGCGTGTCATTAACGAGATTTCTTCTAATACCCAATCGGCATTCGTGGGAGGTCGAAATATCCTTGATAGCCCACTCATCCTTAATGAAGTGGTCGCCTTGGCTAAGAAATAAAAAACGAAGCTGCTTGTTTTTAAAGTTGATTTTCAAAAAGCGTACGAATCTATCAATTGGAAATTCTTATTAGGCATGATGGAAAAGATGGCATTCCCGGCTAAAAGGGTTTCTTGGATAAAAGGTTGTCTTTCATCTGCTTGGGGTTCTATCCTAGTTAATGGATCGCCTACAAAGGAATTTAAATTCAAAAGGGGGTTAAGGCAAGGGGACCCTCTATCCCCTTTTCTCTTTGTGATTGCTATGGAGATTATAAGTCTGTTTATGAATAGAGCTTGCTCTTTGGGCTTATTCCAGGGCTGTCAGCTCCCTAATAATGGCCCAATTATTTCTCACATTTGCTACGCAGATGACGTGATTTTCATTGGTGCCTGGACTGAGCAGAATATAGCAGCTTTGAACCGAATGTTGAGGTGGCTTGACCTCGTGACAGGGCTGAAAGTTAATCGCCAAAAATGTAAGATCTTCGGTATTGGTGTTCCGGCTCATGAGGTGGCTGAGTTTGCGGCTTTGGTTAATTGTGATGTCGGATCCCTTCCTTTCCTGCATTTAGGGATACCGATCAGAGTCAATATGAAAATAGCAAAGTATTGGAAACCTGTGCTCGATAAGTTTGCTTCGAAGCTATCGAATTGGAAAGCCGGTCATCTTTCCTTTGCCGGTCGAATGACCCTCGCTAAATCGGTATTGGGTAGTCTCCCGTCCTATTACCTTTCGTTGTTCGCAGCCCCTAAATGTGTTTTAAACAAACTCGAGAAAATAAGGAGATATTTTATTTGGGGAAAATCGGCTACGGGCCATAAAATGAGATGGCTTCGGTGGGAATTTTTAATCAAATCTAAAAAAGGAGGAGGAATGGGGTTAGGGAGTATCCACGGATTTAATAAAGCTATGCTAACTAAGTGGTGGTGGAGATTCAAACAGAATCCTTCTCAGTTGTGGGCAGAAGTTTTACGGGCGATTCACGGTGGCAATGGGGCAAGTAATCCTCCTCCCTTTATCCCCCATAAAAAGACGATCCCGGGAGTTTGGAAGGATATCGTTGGGGTTGAGGCGGACCTTGCAAAAATTGGCATAACCATCAAAGATAAGCTGATTCAAGAAGGAAATAGTTGGAAGTGGAATAATGATCCGGATGGTTCCTTCTCAGTTAAACAAGTCCGCCTTGACATCGAGGAAGCTAGTAGCGAAGAGCCAGCCGATCCAGTTGTTTACGTTTGGAACTCTTGGGCCCCCCCGAAGGTGAACTACCTGCTGTGGAGAGCCCTGATGGATAAAATCGCTTCTAAAGTGGGATTATTGAACCGTGGGATTCCGATTAGCGACACCCTCTGTCCTTGTTGCGGTATAAGAGACGAAGATCCAACCCACATTTTTGTTAACTGTTTGTGGGCTAAGAGTATCTGGTGGAACATTTTAGCATGGCTACGGATTAGCTTCCCGGTGAGTATAAACTGCCTAAAGGATTTAGTTGATTACATCAAAAGTAGGCCGGGTTCGGCGGTGTGGAAGAAGTTGGTTTATACCGTTTTTTTAGCTACGGTATGGAGGATTTGGAATGCTCGAAACGTTAAAGTTTTCGAAGATAAGTTTATTCCTATCCTGATCTCAGTTGATCAAATTAAAGAGGAGGCGTTCCTGTGGATTTGTAATAGATCGAAGCTCAAGGTTCCGGAGTGGAAGAAATGGCTTGATTTTGATCTAATTGATCTGATTGTTTGCTTTCTTTGCTGTCGGTTAGTTGGTGTTTCGTTGTGTTTGTTTCCCAGCTTCTTGCTAGCTCTTTATATATATATATATATATATATATATATATATATATATATATATATATATATATATAAAGTGTTTTGCAGTTCAAAAAAATAAAGATTTACTTAAAGCGATGATAATTTATGAAAACAGGAAAAGTGACTTGATAATAATTTTTTTAATTGATATAAACCTTTTAACACTTTCCAACAAGATCAAAATAGCAAAATATAGAAATTTTTTAAGAAATCCCGATGAACGCGAAGAACACGAAGAAGATCACAAAGAACACGATGAAGATCTTCAACAAAAACTAAAAATTTCTTGAAAGATTGATATCAAATTGGCACTGATACCAATTGTAAGTCCCGAAAATACGGATCAAACAACGATATCAAACAGCCACAAAGGATCGGCGGAATCCAAACTTGATGATCTTCAAGAAATAATCAAGAACAATATGAAGATTTGAAGATTTGTTGATTCAAAAGCTTAAACTTACATACAATTAAGATTGTCTAATACAAGTTTCCAAAACAATTGAACCAACCTTAAACCCCTAACCATCATTTACTATTTATAGGGAGGGTTTCCCCCAAAACACTAGGCCCATATTCCCTAAGCCCACTCTAATACCCACCTTCTAGAAACTTGGTCCATTAGCCTATAATTTCTACTAATCCATAAACCTATAGGGCCTAACATGTAGCCTAACACACACATTGATATGTAATTAATGTAACGTAGCATTTGTGGGGGCAAAAATCCAACAAAATCACAAAAAGTGCAATCTTTATCAAGTAACTACTTTTTGTACATTTTTTTATTTCTTCAAAAACAAAAAATGTGATGTTACATTTTTTTTATATGTAATATGATTCTAACCTTGTTTACATTTTTGGGGGATGTATTTTATCTGTAACACCCATGGGTATAATGCAAAGAAATGTAAAATGGAACTTTTGTACATGTAAAAATATTATTTTTTGTTGCAACCATGTCAATGTAGGACTTAGGAGATTGAAGATAGGCAAGAGAACAACATGGATGAACTACAAAAGTAAAAAGGCAAAAATCCAACAATGTCACAAAAAGTTTCATCTTTATCACAAAGAGTGTCATTGTAAATTTGAATTGTTTTATGTGAATTTTTGTTGTACGATTAGGTTGAGAACTTGATGTTGATTGTATGTATATATCACTATGATTTTGACTTTGTTATGTAGAATCGGATAATAAAAGCTGCAATGATGCAAAAACAAGTTAGTGATCTAGAAGAGGAATTGAAGAACATGAAAGCGAGATTAGATGAAGTAGAAACCGAAAGAAACCGGGAAGTTGCAGAGGTTAAAGAATCTAAAGAGTTGGCTAATGCAGGATTCTCGCCTCAAAAAGTCGAACAAATGTTTTCAGAGCTCAAGAGTTTATAGGAGTTACTATCAAATTCGAAAAAAGAGATCAAATCAAGAGATGAAGAGATCAATGAATTGAGCAAGCAGCTTGAATCTGCAACGGTGTTCGAGGCTAAGTTAGCTGATAGGGATGCTTCTTTAGAGTAATTCAAGAAGCAGATTCGAGAACTCAAAAATGAACTGGAGAAAACAAAGAAATCGAAATCACATATGCTGGAATCATTGATGCTGCAAACACGACAATTCGAGCAAACTAAAATGGGCTTAAAAGAATCAAAGCTTGATGTCGTGACCCTGCAAGAAAAGCTCAATAGCCTTCAAAACGGTGGTAAAAACGGGTTCAATCAAATGAGTAATCTGGATTCATCTTCGAATGCTAAAATCTTGAGAGACGAAATAGCGATGCTGAGAAAAGAAGTGAAATTAGCAACAGAAGCTGTGGAGACAAGCAAGAAAGCTATGGATGATTTAGCATTGGCTTTAAGCGAAGTAGCAATGGAATCCAGTACAGCGAACGAACGGATATGAATTTAGAAGAACAAGTAGCCCATTTGAAAAAGGAAATCGAACGGTTACATGAAGAACTTGAGTTACAAATGGAGACATCTGAAAGATTAAGAGTGGAGTCTGAAAAACAGGTTCTTGTATCGACCGCGAAAGAAATGGGATTCATAAGTTATATAAAGAAAGCCGACGAAGACAACGCGTCACTAAACGAAGCTTAATGTGGACAAGAAAACCATAAACTTAATGAAGCTTTAGTTGTAGTAGAGAACACCACGAGAATCGCAAGAGAAGAAGGTTTGAAGCTAAGGGATATCCTCAAAGATGATGCTGATATGCTCCGATACAGGTAAAACAAAAGTTTTGCACACTCCATTACTTGACCGGAGAAAGCAACCGACGGCGGCGATTCCGATCTTCCGTCGTCGGCGACCACGACCACATCAACCGAACAACATTTCTCCAAAGTAATCTTCGAATCTTCATTCTCTAAGTTAGTGTTTCCTTAATTTCACATCAAATCAATCGAGTTTTATTTAGTTATATGAGGTTTGGCTTTCTCATCGTGAAGCTTTAGATGCACACAGACAAGACAGAATCATGAATGAGAGAGAGAGAGAGATGCAGAGTTACATTGAAGAGCGCAAACGACAAGTCGCTGAACGTGAAGCAGCCTAGAAAGCTTTAGATGCGGACATAAAATGATGACAACCGGTGGATATGGTATATCTGTAACACCCCGTGTTTCGAAAGCCAAAGTCAAAGTCAAGGTCAAAGTCAATGACTGATCGCGCGACTTGACTAGTAGTGAATTTCTTTTATGTGTTTATTTTAGCTGTATTATGTGGAGTAAGTGTCAATAATCACAATAATCGACAGGTGTTATTCGCTATTTAATCGACGTACGACTGTAAACTATAGGAAGTAACAATGCGATAAAGTCAATTAAACGCTAGTCAATCTAACTTAATCAACATCGAATCGCAATCGAACTCGCAACTCTAAATATGCAATTTGGTTACTGTTATACGTGTGTGTGTGCCTTATGTGTTACTTGTGCATGTTATTTACGCTATGTGTGGTAATCAATCGAATCGCAATCGAAACTCAATCGCAATCGAAAAGATATGTTAATTGGTGGAGAAAAGATAGTGCGAGATATGAGTAGTTGGGATTAAAAGTAATTTGACTAGGAAAATCTATCGCATCGCAACGCTCGTAATCGCAATCGAAACATCAAAAATCGTCGGCCCGAACACCTAAACGAGGTGACTGATCGACCAGGCTGCCAGCCGTTCGACCAGCCGACCGTTCGGACTGCCGACCGATCAGACAGGCTGTCCGCACGAGCTGCCTAGCCGATCGACCAACCCCTTTCCTCTTTGGGTAACCCTATAAATACCCCTTGTCACTTTCAAACTTTCTACTTTTGGCAACTGACGTCCGACCAGCTCGTTTTCCTCATTTTTCTTCAGATTTCTCGCGATTCTGGTAAGATCTCGTCCTAAATCTTGTACTTCCTTAATCTACACGCACTCCTACACCTTTCTATCTTTTGAATCTTAACTTTTAACCGGGAAATCATCAAGATTCAAGGTGTTCTAGGATGACGTCATCATGTGTTCTCGAAGAAATTCATGTTTTGGCTTTATTCCACCAAGAACAACTTAGATCTAACTGATTTCCACATAAACAACCAAAGATCTTTTATAGATCTAAACATATTCACAATAAAAAGGAGTGAAAGATGGTTTCCAACTTTCTTTCAACTCTTTTACACTCAATGCACTCAAAACCGATAGAATCAGGACTTGTGCCGACTTACTACTCATTATTGTGGTTGTGTTGGTTCAAGATCCGTATTCTATCTACGAGATTATTGATTCCGGGTTAAACGTGGAACATCGACTCGAACCGTCCACCGATCGGGTTTGGGTGATTCCTGTCTGATCAGGAGCACCAAGTATTGACGAGGTTTCTGTTGCTTAGCACGTTATCAAAATACCTCGATAAAACGACAAACTATCAAAACAACCAAATGTAAGACGAACAGGTTAACCAGGACGGAGTGCCATCCGAACGGACTGTTGTCCGAACGGCTGGCCACCCATACGACTTGCACCTTGGTCCCACACAAACATTTTGCCAACACTTGAAGTTTGAATGTTGAAAGAATTGCTGTCCGATCGGACTACCAACCGATTGAACTGCCATCCGAATCATGAGACGTTTAATTAAACAATTTTCAACATGTTCAATGCACAAAGGATGCCACCCGAACGAACAACCGTCCGATCGAGTGACACCCTGTTGTGGACTTGCTCTCACTGAAGTGCCCAACCGAACGGGTTGTCGTCCGATCGAACGACCGTCCGATCGACCGACCTGAAAGGTAGAGGTACTTCAATGTTCTCAAAATGCTACAACGAAAACTTCAAAAGTCAAGCCATCATACACAAACACATCCTTCCCAAAGGAAGAAACAATCCACTCGAACAGTCATCCGACCGGACTACTGTCCGAATGGACGACCAACCGCACGACTGGCTGTCCGATCAGACTACCATCCGAACAGACTGCTGTCCGAACCACTTGTACTTTGCACCGTTTTACGCGTCGCTTATCTTTTATGCTATCATTTACTGTTCAGGCTAACCCTACTCTATAGCGCTCCCTTCAATCCATCATCGCTGTGAGTATACTCGATCCCTTTTTGCTTTACGCACTTTTGGGTGTTACATACGTTACTTATACTAAATCACAATCGAACACACTACGCAATACTTTAAACGCTAACCGTTACCGCATGTTATACGTGACTTAATGAATGCTTGTTTGTTATGTTTACACATGAAATGGTGTCTACCTGCCTTAGCAACGATAGTACTATTAGTTTGGACTCAGCACCCGTTCACTCGGGGGTTGTTAAGGACAATTATTTGCATGGATTACAGTGGTGATCATGTATTACGAACTACCTTGGGCAGTTAACCCGTAGTCATTGGTATCGATAGGTTCATGTCGATAACTAACATGCCTCATTTCACTCTGTGTACGTGCTGGTTATGCGTAACGCTTTCGAACTCTATATGCTATTATCAAACTTCTATGCTCACCTTTACACTATGTGTATTGACTTTAATTTTAACGTATGTGACAGGTGCTTAGGATGCTTATCTGCTAGGAAATCGAGGCTAGAATAAGGTCTTAGAGGCCAACAAATAGTTGTCTGTACAAATGAAATCTGAGTTGTCGGAACATAACTATTTGCCTAGATTTTGTCTGTAATAATTTATTTATCTTTTAAGACATGGTATGGGACATGTTACTTTAAATTAATTGATAGTGATAATTGTTATGGAAACTTCTGGACAATCTGTTTCGCTCAGTGCCATGCCCCGATGTTTCCACCATCGGTTGGGGTGTGACAATATTTGTCTATTTTTCTTTATTGCAGCAGTATTATGATCATCAATAAGGTGGCGTTTTTTCAGTGTTTGGATCACTATGATATGGGCCAGCATCTAAGTGAATGTCTGCATAGTCAATGTTGGAAAACAGTCGACGTATTTCAAAGATCAGGCCATGCTGCAATGTTATACACTCAAAGTTTCAAACGTGTTCTTATGGATAGTCAAAATATGGCCTACAGAAGTCAAACATGGTTAGAGCATTTTGGTGGCATTCAAAAGAGTACTTTTATTCTTAGAGAAATTTGGTTTCTGTTTACAAATAATCAAAGGCTGCAGAAGTTTTTAGATACTGAGATGGGCGGTAAATTTCAAGATACCTACCGGTGATGAAGATCTTAATATGGGAATGAAAACAAAGATTGAAAACTTTCTTAACTTCTACTGACAAGATGGTTGTTTGATGATAATTAAAGGCTCTACAACAGTTATCACACAAAATAACAAGCCAAACAAGGTACACCTTTTTGAACATATGGTACTACATCACAGTGGTAATAATGAATGCGATCAATCAGGTTAGTTGGAGTTCTGTCCTCTAAAACTCAAAGTGTAAAGGGGGAAGGTCTGTTTAGAAAAGTTAGAAAACTTTAAATGAGGTGAAAAAAATTAATTAAATATATATTTAGGGTTGAGAGTTTAAAAGCTTATAATAGTGGCAAAGGTCTGTTTATGTTTTGAAACCTCTAATTGCTGTGAATAGATGTTTGAAAATAAAACAGTGCTTGATACATCTGTTAACTTTGGTCAACAGATGGATGAAAACATATGTTTGAAACCACTGTTGGGTTAAAACGGTGGTTTAAAACCACTGTTAGGTTAAAACAGTGTTTTGTGGAGAAAGAACATGTTTGAAACCACTATTGGGTTAAAACGGTGGTTTAACTTTGGTCAAACAGACTTTTGAACCACTAAAAGAGTGGTTTACTCTTTTAAACATAGTTTTTTTTTGTTATTTTTGAACAATCCTTGTAATAATTTTAAACATCATTTTGGAATCTTTAAAAACAACATATTAATGTTTTTATTGATTAGATTGGAATGCAGAACATGGATGGGTCAAAGATCAATAAATACACCGAGATGCTAAAGAAGAAGGTGACGGCGCAAGGTGCTGAGTTTATGTCGTATGATCCGGTTGAAGGATAATGGAAATTTAGAGTCCAACACTTCTTAAGTGAATATATCTTGTTTCTTTAGTGGGCTACTGTTATAGGATTTATTTGATTTTGTAGGTCCACCCGGAGGATCAAGTAACCTCTATTCCCTGTTTTCAGACAAACCCGAGAGTGCGGAATCCTAACGGGTAAGTTAAACCAAGTTCGAACACGTAAATGATAAACACGAGACTCAACGATTAACACACAATATATTAATGCTTTGAAACGGTTACAATACAATGTTTACAAAATAATCTCTGTAAACTCTCTCTAGTTCTCTCGTGTCTGTGTTCTGTGTTCTAACCTTTTCTGTGAGTTCTATCTGAATATATATAGTCACAGACACGACGAAACATAAACATGATACGACGAAACTGTTGTTGTCGACGAAACACATGTCGTTTCGTCTATATCTTTGATGAAACGGGATGGCTACGACGAAACATTAAAGTCGACGAAACACTTCCTTGTTTCGACGACCTGCATATTGATCTAATGGATTCGGCCCAAATGCAATGTATTTCGGCCCAATGTGAAGGTTTCGGCCCAATCATACATGTTATACGTAAATCCATTCTCAACATGCAGATTATAAGCCTTAGTCAAACAAGTGACATCATCATGGTGATGTCATGATGATGTGGTAGCGGGAACCGGCTCGCGGCGCTTCGTGCTTCACGTGTCGAACTCTGGGGCGCATGACGGAGGAATGTTGTGACGTCGGGCTTGAGCCGAACCTAACCGGGTCGAACCGAACCGAGTCGAACTGAACCGAGTCGCGTCCACATAATATGTATCAACAAACTCCCCCTTGGATGCTACTCGTGAGGTTCGTCTTCCATGTCTTCCATGTCGGAGGATCTTCAAAGTCTTCACGCGTTGTAAGTAGAAAGTGTATCAACAAACTCCCCTTCTCATTTAGGAAGTGTGTTAACAAACTCCCCCTTAGAATGAACTCTCCATTGAGTCATGCTCGTGAATCTTTTGATCTTCAATTCTTTAGATCCTTGTGGTGTTGATGAGTGATCAACTGCAACTCGATCATCTTTATCCTTTGAGTGCCTCCATGTCGTGTCTTCATTCCGAAGCTTGTCATTGAACACGTTCTCTCCGCCTTTAGGATCTACACATGCAAGAAATCTAAACACATAATGAGAACAACTGCTTGGAATATAGTTAACATTTAAACAAATTACACACATGTGACCATATTTCTATCAACTACCGTCCGACAATTTAGTTTGAAAAGTTAACAGATTTTTCAATTTTGATTATTAACTTTCAAAACTTGCAAACTCTGACCGTTTATGAAGATTCAGTCATTTTGGTTTTCATCAGATTTCATTTAAACGAAGACTTGAGTTCCAACATCGGTTAATCAAAACTAAAGCAGAAATAAAATCTTTTTGACTTTTATAAAGTTTATATTAAAACACACCTAAAATCTTTTTGGCATTTTGAATATTTCAACCTTAAAGACTGAAAGCAGTAAATAAATATATACAGTGTTGCAGAAACTAAGAAAAGTAAATATATACAAACATTCTTTTTGCCAGTTTCGAGGGTAAGAGAATCATATCAGTGTACGGTCATGCCAAAACGCTCTTGTTGTTCTTTTTGTTAACATTTAGATAAGCATCCTATAACAATTACCGGTATTGTTGTCCACTTAAGCTCAACTTATCATATGTAATCATGGCGAGGGGATACGTTAAGGTATGATTTGTACTTACCGACCGGTGTTCATCCACATCACGACACATTCCCGTATCAAGGTATGCACGAGAGTTCATCTTACTGGTGAGTATACCATTTATCATCTGTTTTGAAGTATATGAAAATGTGAGAAACTCACTTATTTTGATTGAAAACAAGCCCTATGTGATAGAATCACTTATTGATGAGGAACTTGATTTTCAGATGCATGAAGGGCACAAGAGCAAGTCCGTGAACAGGTCAGTACTTTCGTACAACAAAGAGACGAACTTGACTCCCGGATAAATGTGATATATTATCACTTATTTTGTGGACATGTGATTGTTGATCACTTATTGAGGTCGTATGCAGTATGTACACGTATGTATGATATCATGGAAGATCTAGACTTCGTCTCCGTTATTGTTTCGGTAAAAGAAACAATCATGATATCCAGATGATAAACAGCATAAAGACCACATATCTCAGAACCTCGGCAATCTCTCAAACGAAATTTCGGTACTAAGACCATATGCCAATGAGTGGTTCCCACCTGGTCTTCAGTCGATTTAGGTTTATATCACCCTGCACACTTTAAGATGATTGTGAGCCTACCGATACATCTTATATAGAGCTGCTTAACATTTTTCATTTTGCATTTCAGTTAAAAGAGGTTTAGACAGACCACTGATGTACTATCATTTTCTCTTTTGCTCGCCAGGAAACTCATTTTTGTTTTTCTATTGTTTTTGGGTTTTGAAATTTTTCGATGTTTTTGAATTTTTCAAATTTTGGATTTACTCCCCGTAAAATCAACAAACTTAAAATAAATTTAAAAACACAACGATATTTACAAAAACGATTTTCCGATGTGGATTACTCTTGCTTGACCTTAATGCCGTTTACCAATAATAAAAAGTCAAATCTTGATTTATCAAATGCTTTGGTAAATAAGTCGGCACGTTGGTCATCAGTGTGGACTTTAACAACATCAATAAGCCTTTTATCAAAGCAATCACGTATGAAGTGATACTTAATTTTGATGTGTTTGGTCTTTGAATGCTGCACAGGATTTCTAGTGATAGATAAAGCAGCAGAATTATCGACTAAAATAGGAGTAGTTAGGAATTCAAAACCGTAATCACGCATTTGCTGTTGTATCCATAGGACTTGGGAGCAACAACTTGAGGAAACAATGTATTCAGCTTCAAAAGTTGATGTAGCGACACAAGTCTGCTTCTTGCACTGCCATGTTACGAGGCGAGTTCCTAAAAACTGGCATCCAGCCGTTGTGGATTTGCCGTCGATTTTGCATCCGCCAAAATCTGAATCACTGAAAGCGATCAAGTTAAAGTTATCATCCTTAGGGTACCATAGACCGGTGTCTGGGTAACCCTTCAAATAACGAAAAATCCTTTTTACAGCTGCAAGATGTGAGGCATTCGGGTTCACTTGATATCTGGCTAGCAGGCATGTTGGATACATTATATCTGCTCTTGATGCTGTGAGGTACATGAGGGATCCAATCATCGCGCGGTAGTATGAAGAGCTAACGAGTTCACCCTTCAAGTCTGGATTGATTCTGTGATTTTGCTGCAGTGGGGTACCAATGGGCGATGTGTTGGACATATGGAATCGGCTCAAGATGTCTTGAACATACTTAGTTTGATGGATGAAAATCCCAGACTTCGTTTGTTGCACTTGCAAGCCCAAAAAGAAAGTCATCTCCCCCATAGCGCTTGTTTTGGTCAAAAATTACCGAAGCAATTAAGTGATTAAATTAGTTAAGTGAGGTAGTGTGCTAAAAAGTGTGTTGAAAATATGCTGGTTAAGTTGTTTGGAAAAACAATATTCAGGATACGGCTCAGGATATTGAGCTGTATCTACGATCAAACAATGAGCAAAAAGTAAAGGGGGTGACACGAGATATACGAGGAAAGCCCTTGACCAATCTAGATCGCCGGCATAAAACCTCGGGAGCTGACAATCGCAGCTGCCTTGTTCTTCTTATTGCTTTAAACGTCAGGATACAGTGCAGGATATTGACCAGATCGCTAAGTGTTACAATGCTTTTGTGCGAAAGTGAAAATTGCTAGAGAACAAGTGTAAGAGTGTAGTGAGTGTTGATGTGATGTCCTATTCGATCTGACATACCCACCTATTTATAGTAACGAATTACAAACGAAAATTCCTATAAATATGGGATGCTCCGAATATTCCATTGTAAACGTTGTAGACCGAGTAATGCGGCTTCAACGTCTTTATTTGAACGACTTGGACCGAGTCTTCCACGGAATGAGTCCTTGTGAACGTTGCTGGCTTCTAACCCACGTACCTGCACATAATCCGTTATTGATCCTGAGGATACCATTCAGGATGTTACCAATATCCTGAATCAACATCCCGGATGTGAACAAATATCATATAACCAAGATATAACCCAAGATATTTCTCAGGATATGGGCTCAGAATTTCACCCATAACAATTGTCCCCAAAAATGTTACCGTTTAGTATCCTGGACTAACGGTTACATTTTTCACAGAGATCGAGGCAATTAAGAGATAAGACCCATGATGTGACCGTTTGCAACTACTCAGCCTATATTTACTCATTACACCCTATATCTTCTCATCCCCATCTCTTTTTTAATCACTATCGATAAGGAAAAAGGTAAAAAATCTCTCTCTAATCTTTATCTTCATCCTCCTTTTCTGGTCAAAAAATTCAGGCGACCAAATGCCGAGACACACAAGATCCAGTTCTGGTGATTCGGCTCCCACATTCATCCAGCTGAATCTTCTCCAAGAACCGGAGAAAGAAATATGTTCTTTTGATAGTGCCCAGTTGTCGGCTTTGAAATCCTTCGGTATCTTTCCGAAAGGAATGGTATTCCGGCCGTTCGACCGGGAAATCCGGTCGGATATGGTTTCCAATGAATGGTTGTGCTTTAGTGCCTTTCCCTTCACCTTAGAGTTACAGTTCCCCTTCCCAGACTTCATCACCGAATTCTTCAAGATTACAAAAATCTCTTTCAGTCAAACAATGCCAATGCTTTGGCGTGTTCTGTCCGTTCTTGACCAGATCAAGAAAAACCACATCCCTGATCTTTCTGTTCATGATCTCCCCTAGCTTACAAGCTTAGATGCCACGGATCATGTAGATTTTTGTTTTATTCCACCTCCGGCGACCCGCTGATATTTCGTGCCACCAGGAACAAGGATAATTGGCAATCCAAGTTCTTCTTTGTAAAAAGAGACTCAATCCCTGGTGGAACGGAATATCCGGTGAAATGGTTGAAAAAGGGTAGGATTTAGGGTTTAAGGATGATCCTGCGCCTTATCCTGTTCCATATCCTGAACTGATTAACTTTCTTTTTTCTGTTGTGCACGCAGCTGATTTTAGGAAGATTGCACCTCCCCTTGCTGATTCAAAGAAAAGGATTGACGCCATCAGACTCCTTCCAGAGGCTGAAAGAAGTTTCAACCCATCTCCACCATCTCCAAGTCCCCTTTCTAGTGCAAACATGTCTGGTAAGGATCCTGCAAAATATCTTGTATATACATGTTTTTATTTGATATACTTAGGAGAAATTTTACTCCCTGTATGCAGACTCCAGCAAGGTTCCTGTCTACCTAGATCTTGAAGAACTTGACAGCTACCCTACTCCAGTCACGGTCAAGAAAGAAACCTCTGCTGCCACCAGCTCCAAGCCGCTCCCGGCTCCTAAGGTCAATCCGAGGACTCGTGCTTCCACAGCAAAAAAGAGGAAAGCTCCTGAAATCAGTGCTCCAGGTCCAGAAGGGTTCTCCTACGATGAACTTAGCTTTTCTGACTCCTTAGAGCCAATGACATCCTTCCTCAACAAGGTAATATCCGGATACATATCCTGCATATATATCCTGATAGGATATCCTGATAGGATATCCTGATAGGATATCCTGATAGGATATCCTGGTTAATATATTCTAACTCATACCTGAACTTGATGTGCAGGGCCTCCAGCATTTTCTCCACCTTTACAACGATGCCTGTGGTACTGCTGCACTCCATGAAGCCAGGATCAAACAGCTTGAAAGCACCGTTGCCGACCAAGGTGCCATTGCCGAAGGAAAGACCCGGCACTACGACGGCATGCTGAAGAAGGTCACCCAAGATGCTGAGCTCAAACTTGCCACCGTCCAAATGGATCACGATCAGGCCATGGTTTCTTTTCGGGAAGGGATCAAAGCCTCTGCTATCGTCTCCCTGCTACAAGCTCGCATCAAGATGGCCTACGAGGCCAAGGAGACAGGCCTTGTATGCCCATCCTGGCCGGTTGAATCCTGGGTAGCCAAGCTGAAGGAGCTTGGAGGCAAAGCTGTGCCACTCCCTGCTGAAGCCGGGGAATCCTCTAAGACAGCAGAGGTGGTAGACAAGGCTGGAGACAAGAAGGATGCTGGAGAGGATGCTGGGACAGATGCTGGTGAGGATGCTGCTCAAGATGCCGAAGCTGGAAAGGCAGAGAAGGTTGGAGAAGATGCCGCTATGTGAGGGCATTCAGGTGGGCAATGATGGATATATGTGCCAAGGTCGGAGCCCACCTTTTTAAATGTGACAACCCTCACTAAACCAGGTATCCGTACAACTTAATTAATAATTAATCACTGCTTAATTACTGTGCTTGTTTGAAATTACTGATGAACTGCTACTTGATTTCTGATACATGCATATACCTGCATCGTACTTTACTTACCGTCACTACATTATTTACATGCTGAACCTTAGTGACAAACATGATGCACAAAAAGCACAGTAGCACTATAACGGATAACCTATTGAACATGCTGATAAAGCTAGCATCAGGCAGACACTGCCTCTAAGGCCTGTAAGAGCCTGAAATATTTTGCTTCACTAGTGGTGAGTGTAGGGATACAAGGGTTGTAGAACTGCGTCTCTAGGAATAAGTTACAATGACTGGATGTGCCTAAAACGTACTCTAAGTACAAAAATTCAGCACTTTACATAATAATTCAGCTTTTAGCTACCTAATAAAGTGCCAAAACATGAGAAAAATATTACTAGACACTTTCCAAAGTGTCAGAAATGAGTTGTGTCACTAAAAAGGGTATTAACGACACTTTAAAGCTTTGTTAAGCACTTTAACGGATTACTATCCAACCGAACAACCGGACTATACCCGAAGCATGAAAATAATGTCATTTTCATTATTTACCTTTTTCTGAGCCAGTTAGGGTCCCTGAATACCCTAACACCCATTGTAACGCATGACACACCACTAACCGGGTTAACCTTACTTAACCTAACTAATATCCCAACTAATTAGTTGGTTTTGGACTAGGTACCCCCCCCCCCCTTAGAAACCGTCCCCATGAGGGGGACACCCCTTGTACTTTGTAGATTATAATAATCTAACTTGTCTAAAATCAATTAGACACAAAATCCATTGGTTAATAATCCTAGGTTTTGCCTATAAGATCAAGACTAAGCACACTTATCATTTTCCATCACCACAACACAACTCAAAACTCTCCCCCTCTCTCTAAAGAAGCTACGGCCGAACACCCCCTTGTGCATCCATCCGATTTCGAGTTTAGTTCAAGCCATTCCAATCATCTACAAGTGTTAAGGGTCGCATATAAGGAACCTTGGAGCAAACGGAAGGCGAAGGACCTCTCTACTTTGCTTTTATCCACCCTATTCGCGCTTAGATTCTTCCCTAGCCTCGAGCTAGTGGTATGTTACTTAAATCACCTTCTTGAACAATTTTGAAGTGGTTAATATGATTTGTAACGGTTAAAACTCGTTAACTTACAAGATGACACACAAAAGTCTAACTAAAAGCACTTAAAAAGATGGTTAAAAGCTTATAAGTTGTGTAAATGTTGTAGTAATCAAATTGTGTGGTTATTTGGACCCGATCTATATTGTGGTAGCTCGGATCGTCATTTAAACCGGTTTAGTCATGATCTTGGATTATGACATAAAGCTTGTTTAAGTGTAACAAGGGTTAGAAGATGAAACTCTACCACACACAAATCATGAACTTGTGTAAAAGTCTTTTAGCTTGTAAAATAGTGATTAAAACTAGTAGATCTACGGATCTACAGGTGGTATTTTTAAAGGACCGAGTGTCAAGAAATCATGTTTTTCTAAAGACGGATCTTACACTAACAAGAATGGTTTTTAGAACACACAAGTGTGTAAACACTTGTGTAACACAAAGTTTCGACAAAATAGCTATTTTTGAAAAAGATGACGAGAAGTTGTAAAGACGGAACTTCCATAAAAACGAGGTTTTTACAATATCGGATAGTTTTATATAAAGATCCACTAAAAGTAATGGGATTTACTTCATAGTTTGAATAAATCACAAGTTCATGAAATTTATGCGATTTATATATATTTTGACTAGTTTGTGGTTTGAACATTGTTCTGATTGAATGATAAAAATGGTTGATTTGATTTATAAAAGAAAATGATACGCTTGAAAGCGTGGCCACCTCCAGTTACAGAGGAAACTCTGGCGAAATTTTTCTAAAAACCTAACACTTAGAGTTATTTTCACTATAAGTGTTAGAGATACTTGTCGACTTGTTTTCAAAATATAGATTTCGCCACGACTTATTTACAAAATACCGGAGGTGGGATTTCACAAAATAAAACGTGATGCGTATATATATTTTTCACAACATCACTTGTATAAGTGTTTATGATTATTTTGTGAACTACGTAAATATTATTTTTAGAGTAAAAATAATATTACTAAGTATTATTTTGGGAAAATCACATGTATTAAAATATAATATTTTTGAGAAGAATATTTATATTTTGGGAGTTAGAAATAAAATATATTAAGTGAGACTTAATAGTGTAATCCGAAGTATACAAACACACATGTATTAAATCCCCCGTCCTTGGGAAGGAGAATAACTACCAAGTATACCGAATGTAAACACGAAATAGTTGCCTAACTATTTCCCAAAAACTTAAACCATAAAGCTAAGGCACGGCCATCCGTCTAATAGAGTTAGCACGTGTAGGTCGTCATACAGCTGATTGATTTGGAGGCATACTTGGTAGAGACGCACCACGGTGAGTTCATGTCCCCCTTTTCTCTTAACTGTTTTCAGTTTTCTAAACTGCGGGGGTGAAATACATGTTACTATGATTACGAGTACTTTATACATGGTATGGTTAGCGTAAGGAGGTTTACTACTTAGATCATGTGAGTGGGTAGGCGTGAACTGGAGGCCATTAATCCTCATTATAGGACCGAGGGACGTAAGCGGTAGATCTATCTGGGTGTAGCGAGCCCAACCCCAGGTCCAACAGTACGGACCTCGGGGTGACTTTGTGCCCCGACGCAAAATCGCAAGGTTTGAGTCTTCCTACTTGCACTTCACACATATCAATGGCCTTGCAAACCATTGGTGATCTCTTTTTCCTTATTTGCTACATACCAGGGAATTTTTATACTTACAAGTGTTTTACATACTCACTTACACATGAACTCGCTCAACATTATTGTTGATTTTTCAACTTACATGTATTTCAGGAAATTAAAGATCTGGCGCGGTATGTTATGTTTTCCCGCTGCATAAGGGTTCCAAGGTCATCCCAGTTTAGGAAATGTGACTCTTTCCTGGACAAGTCACAAATCTTAAACTGCGTTTAATTCATGTCGGTGTTTATGTTTTTCAAGACAATGTTTTATGTTATGACGTTGTAAGTCTCTAAGACAATGTTATGTTACTTTGGTTTTAAAACTAAATCAAATGGATGATCTTGCATGAGTTTATTTCATATAGCTTTGTTATGGTTAAGATATGGTATTAAGAAGTCACACCAAATTAACCACGCTTCCGCAAAGCCAGGGTGTGACAGCTTGGTATCAGAGCTCTGATCATAGCGAACTAGGATTCTTTCTCGAGTCTTGACTATGATCACTAGGGCTCTCACGAAAACATTTTTACTGCATACCACTTAAGTCCAGATCCAAAACGTTTTTACAAACAAATGTTGAGCACATTTTATTATTTATAGGCTCAGTCTAGAAAGGCTGAGGCTCGGTCTGGGAGGTCGAGGCTCGGTCTGGGAGATCGAGGTAGTTGGCTAGTGGGACTAGGAGAAATGGCTAGTGGGACTAGGAGAATTGGCTAGTGGGACTAGGAGAATTGGCTAGTGGGACTAGGAGAATTGGCTAGTGGGACTAGGAAGAGTAGTTTGAGAGGCTGGGAGGCTAGTGGGACTAGGAGAACTATTTGAATGCTTACTTGGTAACTTATGTGATTATCTGATTGTATGATTGACGGTTTGTGCATGTTTATGTTTATGTTACAGACACCATGGACACCTCTGGCACTGTGACTCAGACACCACAGGACCTAGACCTATAGTATCGGACGACCTAGAGTCTTCTGAGCGCGAGGTTCACACATCCGACGTTACGAGCACGGACGAGGATGATTTCCAGCCCTTCGCTTTACCTGATGGTGCTGATGAGCTCGCTGATGGCCCTTTGGCCGGGGACCTACCGTTAGCGGAGATCCCTGCTCCCATACCGCTTGCTTCATATCCTGCTTACGATTTACTCATCGACGCCGACGCTGACGACGACGTCGATCTTTTTTATGACGAGCCCTTAGAGGACGAGGTTCAGGGCGAGGCCCTTCTTGCTGCTGGAGATCTTTTGATGATCGCAGATGCTCCCGCTGAGGAGTCACCTGCTCACTCTCCGGTCCCAGGCTCTTTCGAGTCTGTGGCCTCCGCACCTTCACACACTCAGAGTGCGTAGCACTTTTCTCATGGATCAGATCCCGACCAGGCATCCTCTGTTGCCCCTATTCCTAGCTTTGCTTTCGACCACGATGATGTGGAGGATTCCGATCCTGACTTTCCCCCAGGATTCGACCCGGATGAGGATATAGAGTTTATACCCATGGATCAGCCTATGGAGGATCCAGTCAACCCAGTTGACCCCATCGATCCCGAGTTTGATTTTGAGATGGCCTCTGATGAGCCCGAGCAGCCACTAGACCCTGCTCCTGACCCAGTACTTGAGCATGACCCAGTTCATGCTGACGCACCTATTATTGAGCCTGTCATTGCTGATGATCATCCTATAGATGCTCCGTTGTTGGAGGGCGATCATGTTATTGTTGCTGATCATGTTGATCCCCCACTTTTTGCTGATACACCAGTTGACCCCCTTGTTGCACCTCACCATGATCCTATGCCAGCTCAGTTTGATCGTGCGCTTTTTGAGGCACGGATCGACCCCGAGATGAGCACGCCCAGTGTGGGTGGATTCCTGCTGATGATGAGGTCCCACCTATTCCCCCTCTGATCACTGATACCCGTCACGTTGATACCTCCTTTTTATTTCCTCGGTTTACACCTCCAGCGCGACCTGGAGAAGGTTCTTCGGCTCACCCTTTTGGACATGTACCGGTATCTATCCCTGCTATACCACCGTCTGCTACTTTTCCCCCTATTTCTCCATTTCATGTGGCACCTTTTGATCCCACCAGTGAGCCGTTCCTTTGGACATCATCTTCTGCTATGCCACCGACTGACCCCTACCATTCTTTCCATATGGGGTATACCATTGAGGACGTTTTGATGTCTTTTGTCACCCAGCACGAGGCACACACGCAGCGCATCCAGGAGCTTGAGAGAGCCCGGCCGCCGCCATCCGTGTAGAGCTCTTCTGTACCGTATAGGTAGACATTGGTGAGAAGACGGCGAATGCTTTTGACTGCACAGCATTTTTGGAGACTACATTATGATTCTGGCTTTTGTTGACATGTATTTGATGTATTGACACTGATTTGATATAGTTTTTGGACTAGGGTGATGTAGCCCTTAGTCGACTGATGTTGTATGACGCTGTGATGTACTTGTACGCTTACTATGTGGTCTCGATATATGGCAATCGCAGTATTCTCATCATACTTGATGCTTGATTTGATTATTTACATTCTATGACATGGGATGTTGTGTGATTGATGTTTGTAACATGGGATGTTGTGTGATTGATGTGATTATAACATGAGATGTTATGTACTATTACTATCATTATATACGTACGCTACATTATGACCTGACTTACGTATTATAACATGGGATCTTTACTATGGCCTGACCAACGTAAACCATCTTTTAGAAGATGCCGCCGAGACGTGAGACACGCATGCCTACCAATGAGGCGGAACTCCAGCAAATTATCGCAGCTGCCATCGCACAATACGCCGCCTCTCAAGGAGGTACTAGTGGAAGCAACTCTGGCAACACTGGCAACAACAATAATCCACCTCATGGTAATACTAAGTCATTTAGACCTACCATGACCTAATTGGATATCTTTAGCAATGATGCTAATGCCGATCGTATGTTATAACGTATGTGCAGGGTGCACCTACAAGCAGTTTCTAGACTGCAAACCGGTCAACTTTGATGGCACAGGAGGTGCTGTCGCCTTTGTTCGTTGGGCCGAGAAAACCGAATCTGTTCTTCGCATGAGCAAATGCGCGCTAGATCAGCAAGTCACCTATATCTCAGGGCTATTCTTGGATGGAGCCCTCTCTTGGTGGAATCTGCAAGTACAGACACTTGGTGAAGCTGCTGCCTACGCGCTAACCTGGACCGAACTGAAGGAACTTATGCGCAAAAAGTACTGCTCTCGCGCAGAGATCCAAAGATTGGAAACCGAGTTCTGGCATTTGAAAATGGACGGTCCAAAGATCGCAGAATACGTTCAAAGGTTCCATGACTTATCGCATGTGGTACCCTTCATGGTCACTCCGGAGTTCAAGAGGATTGAACGTTTCATTTGGGGATTAGCTCCTCAAATCATAAGCATGGTAACCTCATCCAAGCCTGCGACCATTACTGAGGCGATTGATTTGAGCGTGGCTCTCACAGAGGAGGCTATTCGCCTGAACAAGTTTGGTGATGTTGAGCAAAGGAAGAAAGAGACTCAGGTCGAGTCATCAGGAGGTAACAAACGGAAGTTCTCGAACTTCAAGTAGGGCGCCAGTGTGGTTGTTAAAAAAGGAGAGCAAAACGTGCCAGCTCAGGATACAGCTGGTAGTAGGAGGAAAGGAAAGGGATATATGGGTGCACATCCCAAGTGCAACTCTTGCCAACGCCATCACTCGGGCCGATGCGGGCCAAAAGTATGTGAAGGATGTGGAAAGACTGGTCACTTGAAGGATTCTTGTTGGGCTAGTGCTGGCCGGGGAGGCCAAGGAGGATTTGGGAATAGAAATAATAATCGTGGTGGTATTGGGAATCGCCCACAGGGGAACAATGGAGGAAACGGGAATCGAGGCATCGATGCGAATCAAGCTGGTAATGCAAACCAAAACAACAACCAAGCTGGAAATGGAGGTGGAAACGGGCAAAGACTTGGATGCTTTAACTGTGGTGATATTGGCCATTTTAAAAGGAATTGCCCAGAGTTGAACCAAGCCTGTGGAAGAGTGTTCCAAATCGAAGCAAGGGAGGCGCGCCAGGACCCCAATGTTGTTACTGGTACGTTCCCTGTAAACCAACGCTATGCATCCATTTTATTTGATACTGGTGCCGATTATAGCTTCGTGTCGTTAGAGTTTAAGAATATGCTTGGTTTAACCGCTAGTAAGTTAGATATTCCCTACTCAATCGAATTGGCCAATGGAAAGTTAGTAGAAGCCAATGAAGTTATCAGAGGTTGTGTGATCGAATTGGGAGAGCGTGAGTTTGCTTTGGATCTACTACCAGTCCAGTTGGGAAGCTTCGACGTGGTGGTAGGAATGGATTGGTTATCAGGCATCAAGGCTGAGATAGTTTGTCACGAAAAGGTTGTTCGTATCACAACCGAAGATGGCGAAACAATTGTGGTTCACGGTGAGAAGCGTGATACGCCGTTAAGAATTATCAGCTGCCTGAAAGCGCGAAAGTGTTTGCAGAAGGGATGTGTTGCCTTCCTGGCACACATTGTGGATAAGAAGGCTGCTGAGCCGAGAATCGAAGACATCCCTGTCGTGAGGGAATATCCAGAAGTCTTCCCAGAAGACTTACCTGGACTGCCACCTCAGAGGCAAGTAGAGTTTCACATTGACTTAGTTCCAGGCGCCGCGCCTGTGGCTAAGGCACCTTATAGACTTGCTCCGTCTGAGATGCATGAACTGTCAACACAACTTCAAGAGTTGTTAGACAAGGGTTTTATCCGACCAAGCTTCTCGCCTTGGGGAGCTCCGGTCCTGTTTGTCAAGAAGAAGGACGGTAGTTTTCGTATGTGCATCGACTACCGGGAGCTGAACAAGCTGACGATCAAGAATAGATATTCTCTGCCAAGGATTGATGATCTATTCGATCAACTGCAAGGCTCAAGCTTTTATTCAAAGATCGATCTTCGATCTGGATACCATCAGTTAAGGATACAAGAGGAAAGTATCCCGAAGACAGCCTTCAGAACTCGTTATGGACACTACGAGTTCATTGTTATGCCGTTTGGTTTGACAAACGCACCTGCAGTCTTTATGGACTTGATGAATAGAGTTTGCAAGCCGTACTTGGACAAGTTCGTGATTGTGTTTATCGACGACATCTTGATTTATTCAAGAACAAAGGCTGAGCACGAGCAGCATCTAAGAGCTATTTTGTAGCTGCTGAAGAAAGAACAGCTGTACGCCAAATTCTCTAAGTGCGAGTTTTGGCTACGTGAAGTCCAATTTCTTGGACATGTGGTGAATGGAGATGGAATCCATGTGGATCCAACCAATATCGAAGCGATCAAGAATTGGGAAACGCCAAAGACGCCAACCGAGATTCGACAATTCTTGGGTTTGGCTGGCTACTATCGAAGGTTCATTGAAGATTTTTCAAAGATCGCTCAACCATTGACGCTCCTCACGCAAAAAGATAAGAAGTTTGATTGGGGAATCAAACAGGAAGAAGCGTTCCAGATATTGAAGGATAAGCTCTGCAATGCGCCAATCTTAGCACTACCGGAAGGTACAGATGATTTTGTGGTATACTGCGACGCTTCGCGTCAAGGATTGGGTTGTGTGTTGATGCAACGCCAAAAGGTTATTGCTTACGCATCACGTCAATTGAAAGTGCACGAAAAGAACTATACCACACATGATTTGGAGCTTGGCGCAGTGGTATTTGCATTAAAGATCTGGAGACACTACCTTTATGGTACAAAGTGTACAATTTTTACAGCTCACAAGAGCCTACAACACATATTCAACCAGAAGGAGCTGAATATGAGGCAAAGATGATGGGTTGAGTTGCTGAACGATTACGACTGCGAGATAAAGTATCATCCAGGGAAGGCGAATGTGGTCGCCGATGCCCTAAGTCGAAAGGAAAGGATCAAGCCCATAAGGGTTAGGGCTTTAGAAATGATTATCCGAACCGATCTTTCCTTGCGCATTCGTGCCGCGCGGAAAGAAGCTCTCAAGGAAGGAATCCTTGAAGAAGAATATCTCCGTGGGATGGAGAAACTACTGGTACCAAACGAGGAAGGAATGTTATGTTTTGAGAAAAGGATTTGGGTTCCTCTATTTGGTGGTTTAAGAAAAGTTATTTTTGAAGAAGCTCACAAGTCGCGGTACTCTATCCACCCAGGAGCGGATAAGATGTACCAAGATCTCAAGGATTACTATTGGTGGCCTAGGATGAAAGGCGATGTTGCTGTTTATGTGAGCAAATGTTTAACATGCGCTAAGGTTAAAGCGGAATACCAGAAACCTTCAGGACTTCTGCAACAACCTGAGATTCCCAAGTGGAAATGGGAACAAATCTCCATGGATTTTATTACAAAGTTGCCAAGAACGCCGAAAGGCCATGACACTATTTGGGTAATAGTGGATCGATTAACAAAGTCAGCACACTTCTTACCTATCAGAGAGAAGGATAATACGAGCAAGTTGGCTGAAATTTACATGAGAGAGATCGTCGCACGTCATGGAGTGCCTCTCTCAATCATTTCTGATAGAGACAGAAGGTTTGTGTCAAGGATATGGCAATCCTTCCAAGAGGCTTTTGGCTCACAATTGAATCTGAGCACTGCATTTCATCCGCAAACTGACGGTCAAAGTGAGCGAACGATACAGACTTTGGAAGACATGCTGAGAGCGTGTGTTATGGATTTGGGCGGTAGCTGGGATAAGCATTTACCTTTGGTCGAATTTTCATACAACAACAGCTACCACACCAGTATTGGTGTCGCGCCATTTGAAGCCCTTTACGGACGCAAGTGCCGATCACCCCTATGCTGGGCTGACGCAGGTGATAGACAGCTTGCTGGTCCCGAAATCGTCCAAGAGACGACAGACAAGATTGCGCAGATTCTAAAACGCATCGAAGCAGCTCGCCACAGACAAAAGGCCTATGCGGATCCAAACCGGAAACACTTGGAATTCCAATTTGGAGAAATGGTTTTATTGAAAGTTTCACCCTGGAAGGGTGTGGCACGCTTCGGAAAGCGTGGAAAGCTAAATCCGCGCTACATTGGTCCTTTCAGAGTTTTGGAAAGAATAGGACTGGTAGCATACAAGTTGGATCTACCTGCTGAGCTGAATGGTGTTCACGATACATTTCATGTATCCAACCTGAAGAAAAGTCCAACTCAAGATGACATTGCCATTCCCCTCGACGAGATTCATGTTGACGACACGCTCCATTTCGTTGAAGAACCGGTTGAGGTTACGGATTGGAAAGTAAACAAGACCCTCCGGAGCAGTGTCAAGCTCGTCAAAGTTCGTTGGAATGCCAGACACGGTCCTGAATACACCTGGGAGCGTGAGGACCGGATGAAAGAAAAATACCCCCACCTATTTCCTAAGAACCCTGCATCTACAAGCAGAACTTAAAATTTCGGGACGAAATTTTTCTAACGGGGGAAGAATGTGACAACCCTCACTAAACCAGGTATCCGTACAACTTAATTAATAATTAATCACTGCTTAATTACTGTGCTTGTTTGAAATTACTGATGAACTGCTACTTGATTTCTGATACATGCATATACCTGCATCATACTTTACTTACCGTCACTATATTATTTACATGTTGAACCTTAGTGACAAACATGATGCACAAAAAGCACAGTAGCACTATAACGGATAACCTATTGAACATGCTGATAAAGCCAGCATCAGGCAGACACTGCCTCTAAGGCCTGTAAGAGCCTGAAATATTTTGCTACACTAGTGGTGAGTGTAGGGATACAAGGGTTGTAGAACTGCGTCTCTAGGAATAAGTTACAATGACTGAATGTGCCTAAAACGTACTCTAAGTACAAAAATTCAGCACTTTACATAATAATTCAGCTTTTAGCTACCTAATAAAGTGCCAAAACATGAGAAAAATATTACTAGACACTTTCCAAAGTGTCAGAAATGAGTTGTGTCACTAAAAAGGGTATTAACGACACTTTAAAGCTTTGTTAATCACTTTAACGGATTACTATCCAACCGAACAACCGGACTATACCCGAAGCATGAAAATAATGTCATTTTCATTATTTACCTTTTTCTGAGCCAGTTAGGGTCCCTGAATACCCTAACACCCATTGTAACGCATGACACACCACTAACCGGGTTAACCTTACTTAACCTAACTAATATCCCAACTAATTAGTTGGTTTTGGACTAGGTACCCCCCCCCCCCTTTAGAAACCGTCCCCATGAGGGGGACACCCCTTGTACTTTGTAGATTATAATAATCTAACTTGTCTAAAATCAATTAGACACAAAATCCATTGGTTAATAATCCTATGTTTTTCCTATAAGATCAAGACTAAGCACACTTATCATTTTCCATCACCACAACACAACTCAAAACTCTATCCCTCTCTCTAAAGAAGCTACGGCCGAACACCCCCTTGTGCATCCATCCGATTTCGAGTTTAGTTCAAGCCATTCCAATCATCTACAAGTGTTAAGGGTCGCATATAAGGAACCTTGGAGCAAACGGAAGGCGAAGGACCTCTCTACTTTGCTTTTATCCACCCTATTCGCGCTTAGATTCTTCCCTAGCCTCGAGTGTGACACCTGTGTCACTACGACCATCAAAAAAATGCCAAACCAATGAAATATTGTATTTCATACTTGGGATTTGTAAAAATATGTGTATCGATTGCACATATCAACTCTTGTTCGATTTCAAGCTCTAAATCGCTTTCTGGAAGGTTATACACGCACTGATGCGTAAATATAACCAGTTTAATGCAACAAACACTCCGGAATAGTGAAATAGGCTTAACATACCTTAAATAACCTTTACATAACTTAGATATAAGTTTTGGAAGGTTTGGTGTGGTGAAATCAAAGTTTAATCGCTTACAGGGACTAAATTCGACAAACTGCGAAAGTATGCCAATTTGAACTGTAACAGACATTCCGGAACATGACCATAAGTTAAACATACCGTAAATATCCTTTACATAGCTTAGAAATAGGCTTTGAGGTGTTCGGTATGCTAAAATAAACTTTGGTGTCATTCAGGGACTAAAAGCGTCAAAAAGTGCACAAGTTTGCACTTTCGCTCATAACTTACGTTCTGAATACATCCGGACATCCAAAAATTTATGTAAGCACTAAAATATTTTATTTTAGTGTTTGGCATGAGAAAAATCCATTCGTTTCGTCATTTGGATCGTTTTTCGCGCTTGTGCGCATTCCGTCGTAATTAAGCGAACATCGCGTTCGTACGACCAAACGAACCATCATCCGACATATTTTTGAGAATGTTTCATGTCCACAATGTTTAGGCATCATTTTAGGGCCTTAAAGTTGGCTTTACGGGCCTTAGAAGTGTCGGAAATGACCTTAAACACGTGCAGGGACTGAAACTGTCATTTCTGGAACATGTGGGCTGATCAGACATCCCAGGCGGCCCGCATTGTATTTCTCTGATCCTGAAGCGGGCCGCGTCCGCATATCAGATCAGATTCAATGTTTTTAACAACAAGTTGCAGCTGTTCTATCCTCAACCACACATTCCCAATTGCTTAGTCAGCGGATAAGGATCAATTTTAGTCACCATAAGGTCCCGACACTTGTACGGTTGTGATTAAGGCACGTTTTCCATGAAACGATCCTAACGGTTACCCGAATACTATATATACCCATCCACCCCATTGCTAAAATCACTAGAATCTTGATCTTAGGAACTCTAAGTTGAAACCATTGTTTCATACCTGAGATTCTTGGATCGAGATTAGCATTCGGGGACCCTTCGTAAGTATTCTTTCGTTCTTTTCTTTCTTTTATTGCTTTTCGAGTCAGAAAGTCAAACTTTGTTTGACTTTCAGCGTTGACCAGCTTATGGTCAATGCGAAGTTCGTTTGAACTTCGCAATGTGAGTGTAATCACGTTGGTCATAGTCCCTTGGGACTATGCCCACTGATTACCACGTTGTCTAGGGTCGTAGGGTAGGCGATCTGATAAATCGCCTATACCTTCGAACCCGACCCAGTTTGGTCGATCATTAGGATCCGACCAAATACATTAGGTGACCATAGTAGGTAGGGAATAACCTTCCGAGGTTATACCCTATGGTCGCTTCGTTTGAGTAGTTGTATGATAGGTAGTTTATATGCCTTAGGTAAATTACCAGAATACCCTTTTCATGTATAATTGGTAATTAAGCATATGTAACCTAAACTTTTGTCACATAACTGATTATGTAACATGTTTAGGCATATAACACTTGTCATAGGGCTAGTTAGACGGTCCGAACGCGTTTCACGCGAACGACGCGTTAAAGTAGCATAAGCTACCTAAACGGGTCGTAATGGGTCGAAAGCACTTAGATTAAGGTTTCATTTAGTATGTAGGCTTTGTTAAACCATATGACACGAGTCTCTATACTCGTTTGGTTTACGAACCCTCATTCTATCAGATCTTCCGATTTAGGTCCGGTTTATTAACATAGTTACCTAAATTAGGTGCCGTTTGATATCCGCGATCTCTAGCATTGTTTGGTTGTTACTCAAGGACTACTAAGCAATCTCAAGTGAGTACATAGACCCCTCTTTTACTGTTTTCCAAACTGTTTTGGGGTGGAACACATGTGCCTACTTGTTACTTTCATGTTTTCCATGTTTTCACATCATATACCTTCTATGTTCAGTAGTACATTATAGTACATGTTTTCATTACATTTCATGCTAGGTGTGCCCATTGTGTGCATTACTTAGTACATCGTTTTACATTACATTTCATGCTACGTATGTCTATTGTTGCATACTTAGTATAGGTTACATGCTACGTATGTCTATTGTTGCATACTTAGTACAGGTTACATGCTACGTATGTCTATTGTTGCATACTTAGTACAGGTCACATGCTACGTATGTCTATTGTTGCATACTTAGTACAGGTCACATGCTACGTATGTCTATTGTTGCATACTTAGTACATTTGTTATTCATCACATGATTACATTTTTGATACATATTACATGATTTACATTAGACATGAACAATTTACTTTAGTAGTTTGGTTTGAGTAAGTGATTAAGTAACGAAGCGTGTGTAATATGATACAAGCATGGTGGATACGCCGCTGGTACTTCCTATATATAAGTGTTTGTATGGTATTACATATCGTAGCGTTATTTGAATCATTTCAGTTTGAGATATATAACATTTTATACAAATAACATACTTTTCACAAGACATTGATTTACAAACAACTTATCTTATACAAACACATTTTACATGGTTATTCATTTAACCATACATTATTCACTTATTTATACATATCATCTGAACTCATTGTTTTTCAAATGATTTACAAGACAAAGCAAATTACAAGGTTCATGACTAAACATTTTCTCAAAACATAAGTCATGAAACCTATTTTCACAAAACCTATGTATCTCACAGGCATTTTTATGCTGACGTACCTATTTTCACATGTGTTTTTCAGGAGCTGTTGCATAAGATGATCAAGATACACATAGGCAGACTTAGGCTTTAGTGACAATAAAAGATGCAAGATTAGTTAATTATGTTGTATTTCCTTGTTTGTTAAGACATTGTAACACTTTTAATCACTAAAACGAAACTTCAATTGCCATGGATTTGAAACAATTAATTCTGTTACAACACTCCCCGACATTTCCGCCACGTTTTGTATGTTCTACGTGGTCGGGGTGTGACAGAAAAGATGGTATCAGAGCCAATGGTTATAGGGAATTAGGTTATTAGTAATGCTTTGACCTAGTCTATAACCTTTCTAGGACCCTAACGCGAGTTTACTTGCGTTTAGTCATAAAACAATACCGTCACCTATCCTTAGGCGACGACCACAACAAGAACATAAATTTCAAAACCGCTTTGAAAACTAATCATCTGTTCTAGGATGATTTATTACAAGGTTTTGAACCCTCTATTATAAGGTTTTGAACCCTCTATTATAAGGTTTTGAACTCTCTGTTATATGGTTTTGAACCCCTTTGAATTTTCAAAGAAAAAAAAAATCTCGTCAAGGTTTTGGGTTTTAAATAATGTGAACACGTGCAAACTGGAAGGGTGAATGCCTGTATTCTGGGTTTTCTGTCTAGGCAAGCACTTCGTATACATCTCATCAGACGCGAGACCAGTTGTGCTTACCTGGGAATTCTTGGGATGAGTGTTCACTTATAGGCGAACATGTCTTCGCGATACATTATTTTTGACCTATTTACTTTGATAAATCACCAGGGTCGTTTGTTGCTTTGTAGTAACAAACAAATGACCACTATCCTTGCTTTCATCAGATTTGTTTCATCTCATTCTTTTCGTCTAATTCTCTCACTCGTTTCCTTTCATGTTCTCCTCTTTTAGAATGCCTCCACGACGCGAAAATCCGGTATCTATTGATGAACTGGCAGCTGTCATTACACAGCAAATGACTGCTGAAATCCCGAACATCGTTGCTCAATGTTACCAAGCTATCAACAACAATAATGCCCTCTGCAGCTTCAAGACGTTCAACTCGGCCAAGCCATCAAAGTTTTCTGGGTCTCAAGGAGCGACAGCACTTCTGCAATGGTTCGAGAGTCTAGAGAGCATCTTCAGGCATGTACAATGTCCACATGAGCGAAAGGTAGATTTCGCATCTAGTGTCTTTGAGAAACGAGCTTTGACGTGGTGGAACGGTGTGGTGAGAGATAGGGGTGCCGAAGTAGCACTGGCTCAAACATGGGAAGAACTTAGAGCACTGATGATGAAGGAATTCTGTCCTCGTCACGAGATCAGAGCCTTGGAAAGGGAATTTGACGACCTTAAGCAAGACAGCGGCGAACATCGAGCATACACTGATCGATATGAGGAGCTGAGCCTGTTGTGCCCTACCATGGTTACGCCTTTGGATAAGGCGATCGAAAAATACATTGATGGTCTCCCTGACTCAGTTCAAGACATTGTTACTGGTAGTAACCCCACTACGGTTAGGCAGGCCATTGAGCTATCTGCAACCCTGACTGAATCTCAGATCAGGAAACGTAAGCTTTTCCGGAAGGGTGACAAGAAACCGCTCGAGGAATCAAAGACCATGGATGAACAGACTGGATCCCTTGAGCGGTCAAAGAAGTAAAAGGCTTCTCAGAACTTCGCCATGGTTACTCACAACGATCAAGCCGCCCCCAACCAACCAGCTAAACCCCGTACTAGGAAGCCATACAATGGAACTTCACCTTTGTGCAACCGATGTAACCTTTATCATCATGTTAATGTGAAGTGCCGCGAATGCCAAATTTGTGGACGTAAAGGTCATACAGCAAAAGTTTGCGTAGCAGCAGTTGCACCAAATCAAGCTGACAACAAACCTGCTCGAGCTCGCTTTCCACCAGGTTCTTGCTACAAGTGTGGCGAGATGGGTCATTTCCGAAGAAATTGCCCAAAGCGTGCTAATGCTAATCCAGCACAGAGATGAGCATCTGACCGACTAGAAGACAACACTCTTTAGAAATAATCACATCTTATGTATTATTTTCTTTTGTTGTCAAGGTCCATGAAACAGTTGTTATCATTGTTAATAAATAAATCTTTTTATTTACATTGCAATGTATTTATGTGATTGTATGTATAAACAACATATCCTCTACAATACCGACAATCAAGGAATCCTATTCCTTGAAAAGCAAACTACCCCCAAAATTCTTCCATTTTACAATCTCTTACGTTTTACACAAAGATCCTAAGTACCCGTCTCTTGCAAAGAGGCGAAGTGCAAGGTGCAAGTTATAATTCTGTACGAATACCCCAAGTACCACTATAAATTCTTAATAGGGTACCCAAGGGTATTTCCGTATGTCCTAAATTATTGTGTACCTTAATTCGCATATTGCGGTTTCCTGAAAACGAAAATCGAATTTTTGGTAGATCATCCTATCTTCATGGATGGATTCTTGAAATGATTAGAGTGCCAAATGAAATCCACGAATTGGATTCCTGGTGTGATTTAAGTATCCGCGTCCAAAGATAACGAATTAATAACCAAGTTAAACAACTATGTGATTATGTGCTTATGTGTTTCCCTTTATGTTTTTGAGTAATCCAAGTTTTTGTCATCCAAATCCTCGTAGAATCTTCCATATCTTCGTATAAGGGATTCATAGTAGGATATCCAAAGGTGCTATATTAAATCCTCAATGGGCTTGTACGTAATAGTAAAGACCCTTGGATTATATTGTACCATTCCATAATTAGACCCCTGAGTGGTCTAGGTAAACAGATTGATCCAAAAATCTGGTTAGGAATATCATGTGATGATATAGCTGAAAGGACTCCTTGGTGGCCTAATTAAAAAGGATCCTTTGTCGATCTAATTAAAAGGACCCTATGGTAGTCTAGTCACACTCATCACAGGTTTGATTTTTCCTCCCCTTCACATTACAAACAAATTGTGCGGACTATGCAAGGAATTGCGTAATTATGGATGCATACATAATTATGGAATTCAGTGCACGGAAACCACAGCTAGTTTGGTCTTGTGTGTGGAAAATGACTCGTTTCGTTCATTTTCGGTTCTGAAGAAATGGTGGAAAATGACTCGTTTCGTTCATTTTCGGTTCTGAAGAAGTGGTGGAAAATGGCTCGTTTCGTTCATTTTCGGTTCTGAAGAAAAGGTGGAAAATGACTCGTTTCGTTCATTTTCGGTTCTGAAGAAGTGGTGGAAAATGGCTCATTTCGTTCATTTTCGGTTCTGAAGAAGTGCTGGGAAATGACAAATTTCGTTCATTTTCATTTCTAAAGAAGGCCTGTTGAAAATAACTCCGTTCATTTTTCATTTTTGAAAAATGTCCGTTAAAGAGAAATAACAGGATTATGCCTTGCTTATCTTTGATGGTTATTTAACACAACGTCACAAATAGACTCCTACGAATGAATTTCGGGACGAAATATCCTAAAGTAGGGGAGACTGTGACACCTGTGTCACTGCGACCATCAAACAAATGCCAAACCAATGAAATATTGTATTTCATACTTGGGATTTGTAAAAATATGTGTATCGATTGCACATATCAACTCTTGTTCGATTTCAAGCTCTAAATCGCTTTCTGGAAGGTTATACACGCACTGATGCGTAAATATAACCAGTTTAATGCAACAAACACTCTGGAATAGTGAAATAGGCTTAACATACCTTAAATAACCTTTACATAACTTAGATATAAGTTTTGGAAGGTTTGGTGTGGTGAAATCAAAGTTTAATCGCTTACAGGGACTAAATTCGACAAACTGCGAAAGTATGCCAATTTGAACTGTAACAGACATTCCGGAACATGACCATAAGTTAAACATACCGTAAATATCCTTTACATAGCTTAGAAATAGGCTTTGAGGTGTTCGGTATGCTAAAATAAACTTTGGTGTCATTCAGGGACTAAAAGCGTCGAAAAGTGCACAAGTTTGCACTTTCGCTCATAACTTACGTTCTGAATACATCCGGACATCCAAAAATTTATGTAAGCACTAAAATATTTTATTTTAGTGTTTGGCATGAGAAAAATCCATTCGTTTCGTCATTTGGATCGTTTTTCGCGCTTGTGCGCATTCCGTCGTAATTAAGCGAACATCGCGTTCGTACGACCAAACGAACCATCATCCGACATATTTTTGAGAATGTTTCATGTCCACAATGTTTAGGCATCATTTTAGGTCCTTAAAGTTGGCTTTACGGGCCTTAGAAGTGTCGGAAATGACCTTAAACACGTGCAGGGACTGAAACTGTCATTTCTGGAACATGTGGGCTGATCAGACATCCCAGGCGGCCCGCATTGTATTTCTCTGATCCTGAAGCGGGCCGCGTCCGCATATCAGATCAGATTCAATGTTTTTAACAACAAGTTGCAGCTGTTCTATCCTCAACCACACATTCCCAATTGCTTAGTCAGCGGATAAGGATCAATTTTAGTCACCATAAGGTCCCGACACTTGTACGGTTGTGATTAAGGCACGTTTTCCATGAAACGATCCTAACGGTTACCCGAATACTATATATACCCATCCACCCCATTGCTAAAATCACTAGAATCTTGATCTTAGGAACTCTAAGTTGAAACCATTGTTTCATACCTGAGATTCTTGGATCGAGATTAGCATTCGGGGACCCTTCGTAAGTATTCTTTCGTTCTTTTCTTTCTTTTATTGCTTTTCGAGTCAGAAAGTCAAACTTTGTTTGACTTTCAGCGTTGACCAGCTTATGGTCAATGCGAAGTTCGTTTGAACTTCGCAATGTGAGTGTAATCACGTTGGTCATAGTCCCTTGGGACTATGCCCACTGATTACCACGTTGTCTAGGGTCGTAGGGTAGGCGATCTGATAAATCGCCTATACCTTCGAACCCGACCCAGTTTGGTCGATCATTAGGATCCGACCAAATACATTAGGTGACCATAGTAGGTAGGGAATAACCTTCCGAGGTTATACCCTATGGTCGCTTCGTTTGAGTAGTTGTATGATAGGTAGTTTATATGCCTTAGGTAAATTACCAGAATACCCTTTTCATGTATAATTGGTAATTAAGCATATGTAACCTAAACTTTTGTCACATAACTGATTATGTAACATGTTTAGGCATATAACACTTGTCATAGGGCTAGTTAGACGGTCCGAACGCGTTTCACGCGAACGACGCGTTAAAGTAGCATAAGCTACCTAAACGGGTCGTAATGGGTCGAAAGCACTTAGATTAAGGTTTCATTTAGTATGTAGGCTTTGTTAAACCATATGACACGAGTCTCTATACTCGTTTGGTTTACGAACCCTCATTCTATCAGATCTTCCGATTTAGGTCCGGTTTATTAACATAGTTACCTAAATTAGGTGCCGTTTGATATCCGCGATCTCTAGCATTGTTTGGTTGTTACTCAAGGACTACTAAGCAATCTCAAGTGAGTACATAGACCCCTCTTTTACTGTTTTCCAAACTGTTTTGGGGTGGAACACATGTGCCTACTTGTTACTTTCATGTTTTCCATGTTTTCACATCATATACCTTTTATGTTCAGTAGTACATTATACTACATGTTTTCATTACATTTCATGCTAGGTGTGCCCATTGTGTGCATTACTTAGTACATCGTTTTACATTACATTTCATGCTACGTATGTCTATTGTTGCATACTTAGTACAGGTTACATGCTACGTATGTCTATTGTTGCATACTTAGTACAGGTTACATGCTACGTATGTCTATTGTTGCATACTTAGTACAGGTCACATGCTACGTATGTCTATTGTTGCATACTTAGTACATTTGTTATTCATCACATGATTACATTTTTGATACATATTACATGATTTACATTAGACATGAACAATTTACTTTAGTAGTTTGGTTTGAGTAAGTGATTAAGTAACGAAGCGTGTGTAATATGATACAAGCATGGTGGATACGCTGCTTGTACTTCCTATATATAAGTGTTTGTATGGTATTACATATCGTAGCGTTATTTGAATCATTTCAGTTTGAGATATATAACATTTTATACAAATAACATACTTTTCACAAGACATTGATTTACAAACAACTTATCTTATACAAACACATTTTACATGGTTATTCATTTAACCATACATTATTCACTTATTTATACATATCATCTGAACTCATTGTTTTTCAAATGATTTACAAGACAAAGCAAATTACAAGGTTCATGACTAAACATTTTCTCAAAACATAAGTCATGAAACCTATTTTCACAAAACCTATGTATCTCACAGGCATTTTTATGCTGACGTACCTATTTTCACATGTGTTTTTCAGGAGCTGTTGCATAAGATGATCAAGATACACATAGGCAGAATTAGGCTTTAGTGACAATAAAAGATGCAAGATTAGTTAATTATGTTGTATTTCCTTGTTTGTTAAGACATTGTAACACTTTTAATCACTAAAACGAAACTTCAATTGCCATGGATTTGAAACAATTAATTCTGTTACAACACTCCCCGACATTTCCGCCACGTTTTGTATGTTCTACGTGGTCGGGGTGTGACATCGAGCTAGTGGTATGTTACTTAAATCACCTTCTTGAACAATTTTGAAGTGGTTAATATGATTTGTAACGGTTAAAACTCGTTAACTTACAAGATGACACACAAAAGTCTAACTAAAAGCAATTAAAAAGATGGTTAAAAGCTTATAAGTTGTGTAAATGTTGTAGTAATCAAATTGTGTGGTTATTTGGACCCGATCTATATTGTGGTAGCTCGGATCGTCATTTAACCCGGTTTAGTCATGATCTTGGATTATGACATAAAGCTTGTTTAAGTGTAACAAGGGTTAGAAGATGAAACTCTACCACACACAAATCATGAACTTGTGTAAAAGTGTTTTAGCTTGTAAAATAGTGATTAAAACTAGTAGATCTACGGATCTACAGGTGGTATTTTTAAAGGACCGAGTGTCAAGAAATCATGTTTTTCTAAAGACGGATCTTACACTAACAAGAATGGTTTTTAGAACACACAAGTGTTTTACACACTTGTGTAACACAAAGTTTCGACAAAATAGCTATTTTTGAAAAAGATGACGAGAAGTTGTAAAGACGGAACTTCCATAAAAACGAGGTTTTTACAAAATCAGATAGTTTTATATAAAGATCCACTAAAAGTAATGGGATTTACTTCATAGTTTGAATAAATCACAAGTTCATGAAATTTATGCGATTTATATATATTTTGACTAGTTTGTGGTTTGAACATTGTTCTGATTGAATGATAAAAATGGTTGATTTGATTTATAAAAGAAAATGATACGCTTGAAAGCGTGGCCACCTCCAGTTACAGAGGAAACTCTGGCGAAATTTTTCTAAAAACCTAACACTTAGAGTTATTTTCACTATAAGTGTTAGAGATACTTGTCGACTTGTTTTCAAAATATAGATTTCGCCACGACTTATTTACAAAATACCGGAGGTGGGATTTCACAAAATAAAACGTGATGCGTATATATATTTTTCACAACATCACTTGTATAAGTGTTTATGATTATTTTGTGAACTACGTAAATATTATTTTTAGAGTAAAAATAATATTACGAAGTATTATTTTGGGAAAATCACATGTATTAAAATATAATATTTTTGAGAAGAATATTTATATTTTGGGAGTTAGAAATAAAATATATTAAGTGAGACTTAATAGTGTAATCCGAAGTATACAAACACACATGTATTAAATCCCCCGTCTTTGGGAAGGAGAATAACTACCAAGTATACCGAATGTAAACACGAAATAGTTGCCTAACTATTTCCCAAAAACTTAAACCATAAAGCTAAGGCACGGCCATCCGTCTAATAGAGTTAGCACGTGTAGGTCGTCATACAGCTGATTGATTTGGAGGCATACTTGGTAGAGACGCACCACGGTGAGTTCATGTCCCCCTTTTCTCTTAACTGTTTTCAGTTTTCTAAACTGCGGGGGTGAAATACATGTTACTATGATTACGAGTACTTTATACATGGTATGGTTAGCGTAAGGAGGTTTACTACTTAGATCATGTGAGTGGGTAGGCGTGAACTGGAGGCCATTAATCCTCATTATAGGACCGAGGGACGTAAGCGGTAGATCTATCTGGGTGTAGCGAGCCCAACCCCAGGTCCAACAGTACGGACCTCGGGGTGACTTTGTGCCCCGACGCAAAATCGCAAGGTTTGAGTCTTCCTACTTGCACTTCACACATATCAATGGCCTTGCAAACCATTGGTGATCTCTTTTTCCTTATTTGCTACATACCAGGGAATTTTTATACTTACAAGTGTTTTACATACTCACTTACACATGAACTCGCTCAACATTATTGTTGATTTTTCAACTTACATGTATTTCAGGAAATTAAAGATCTGGCGCGGTATGTTATGTTTTCCCGCTGCATAAGGGTTCCAAGGTCATCCCAGTTTAGGAAATGTGACTCTTTCCTGGACAAGTCACAAATCTTAAACTGCGTTTAATTCATGTCGGTGTTTATGTTTTTCAAGACAATGTTTTATGTTATTATGTTGTAAGTCTCTAAGACAATGTTTTGTTACTTTGGTTTTAAAACTAAATCAAATGGATGATCTTGCATGAGTTTATTTCATATAGCTTTGTTATGGTTAAGCTATTGTATTAAGAAGTCACACCAAATTAACCACGCTTCCGCAAAGCCAGGGTGTGACATTAAATTTGAATGTTGGTCTGTAATCCCCAAAACAATTTACTTTTTCCGCACTTTACTTTTCTGCACCTGAACAATTTACATTTCCTGCATGCTTTTTTGAACAATACAACAGTTGGAGGTGGATGGGTCTCGGTTTGATATGAAACCTTCAACTGTTGGGTAAATATGTTTGAAGACTAATTGTGCTTTTGGTGGATGGATCTCTGTTTGAGATGAAACCAAAAGCACAAACTTTTGCTATGTTAATAATATAACTTCTCTTTTGGTCTTACTATTGTTGTTATTAGTGTGCAAATTTTACTTATGAAAACTGTTTTGTTTGATCATTCTTGGGAATATTATGGGAACACATTCTGAAAATATCCTGACAAGTATCCTAAAAGATATCCTGGTCAGGATATTGTCATATAACTTAGAAAACTTAAGTCATTTGAAAAAAGGAAAGATCATACCAAAGACTCTTAGAGAGTCAATTCCAATCTTCCACCTTAGGAATGTCCCCAGTGCATACTTACAAACTTGGATCCATCCTTTGAATAGTATAATGTATGTCCCCTGTGTATGACACAGAAATGCAAATGTATTCACACTTTGGCTTGAACAAATTCCGAACATCCCGAGGCAAAACCCTTGATATCCTGGAATGAATCCTCAGCATACTCGGGATAAACCCTTAATATCCTGGGGATAAACCCTGATATCCTGGGGATAAACCCTGATATCCTGGGGATAAACCCTTAATTTCATGCGCTACAGGCGAGAGTGTATAAACTCCAAATCTTAGAAAGGTGAAAACCTTTAAACCTTAGAGAGTATGAAAATACCCTTTCGTGAGAGAGGGTGATCAATCCTCATATACCTTCAGGATCCAGGATATAGCCAACAGTAACGAAATTGTCAGCCACTTTTACATGAGCTGGTCCCGCTACCTTGAACTATACCTAGATAACTTGCGCTCCAGGCGAGGTGTTTAAACCCAATTCGAAAGAAAGGTGAATACCTTTAAACCTTTGAAGGGATCAGGATCCCTTAAACGTGAGAGAGGGGGCCAATCCTCTAATCTTTCGAGTTATCCTGAGTGCATATCCTGGATCTATATCCCGAAACATATGCTGCAAAACAACTATAAACTAAGGTGGGTGTTAGCTTGGCTAACACCCCTCCGATGCTTAACTCAGTATTGGGTTCAAGATAATAAACAAATATATTTAAAAGAGATAGAATACATACCCTTTTGAGATAGAAATTAAATTCTATTCTTACTTGAAATAGAGCTTTAAGTGGATTGCATTCCAGGATCTCGGTAGCATATCCCCTTCCATATTCTTGAGTCGATATGCTCCTTTCCCTGCTTCTGACTCAACTTCATATGGTCTTTCCCATTTTGGAGCTAGCTTGCCATCGGCAGGATTAGTGGTATTTTGAAAAGCCTTTCTTAGCACCCAATCACCAACTCGAAATCTCCTACTCCTTATATTCTTGTTGTATGCTCTGGATATTCTTTGTTGATATGCTGCCATCCTTAGCCTTGCTGCATCTCTCTTTTCATCTATAGTATCCAAATCTCGACATAAGGCTTCAGGATTCTGTTCAGGATCCTGTAGGATAGATCTTACAGTAGGTATCACCATTTTCGTTGGAATCACTGCTTCTGCTCCAAATACCAAGGAAAATGGGGTTTGGCCGGTTGCATTCTTTACCGTTGTCCTATCAGCCCACAAAACAAAGGGTAGTTCTTCTGCCCATCTTCCTTTTTTGGCTCCAAGTCTCTTCTTTAAGTTATTGACAATTATCTTGTTTAACGATTCAGCTTGTCCATTCGCTTGAGGATGTACCGGAGTAGATGTGATCATTTTGATTCCCCAACTCTTGCAAAAGTCAGTAGTCCTCTTGCTTATAAACTGGGACCCATTATCACAAATGATTTCAGCTGGTACCCCAAACCTGGTCAGGATATTCCTCTTTATGAAGGATACTACTTCTTGGTCTCTAACTTGAACAAATGCTTCAACTTCGACCCACTTAGAGAAATAATCCGTCATTGCTAGCATAAAGACTTTTCCTCCCAGAACTTTTGGTAACTTCCCTACTATATCCATCCCCCATTTCATGAATGGCCAAGGGGAAGCTACAGGATATAGTGGTTCAGCTGGTTGATGTAGTATGTTACTATGCCTTTGACATGCATCACACCTTCGAGCATATTCTGCAGCATCTTTCCTCATCGTTGGCCAATAATATCCTGTCCTTAATACTTTCGAGAACAATGACCTGACCCCAGTGTGGTTACCACAGTCCCCTTCATGTATATCCTGAAGTACTTCTTTGGATTCAGGATCCTCCAAGCACCTCAAATATGGTCCTGCAAGAGATTTCTTGTATAAAACATTATTTATGATAGTGAATCGTGATACCTTCATCCTAAATGCCTTAGGATTTTCATCTCCGGGAATATGTCCTTCCTTGAGATATCTCATGATTGGAGCCGTCCAGGATTTAGAATCCTTTTCAGGATACTCTGCTCCAGGATCATGAATACTTGCTAGTTCTTTATCCTGAGGATCCGTTGCAGGATACAAGATATGTAATATTGGTATTTGGGTCCCTTCTGGTATCCTGATCGATGATCCCAGATTTGTTAAAGCATCTGCTTCAGCATTATCCTCCCTTGGTACCTGTTCAAGTGTAAAAACATCGAAATATCCTGCTAATTTTTTGAGAATATCGAGGTATTCGATTAATTTCTCACCCTTAACTGCATAGGATCCATTAAAATGGTTAGTAATTAACAAGGAGTCAACATATACCTGCAAATTCTTGATACTCATATTCTTAGCCAACTCTAATCCTGCAATTAAAGCCTCATACTCTGCTTCATTATTAGTAGCAGGGAATTCACACCTAATAGCCTGGGGTAATATGTCCCCCTGTGGCGATTTTATTAGTATTCCCAATCCTACTCCTCTTACATTAGATGCACCATCAGTATATAACGTCCAAGATCCTGAGGATTCTCCTAACTGTTGGACTTCTAGGTCTACCTCATCCTGAATGTCACTACTGAAATCAGCCACAAAGTCAGCTAAAGCCTGAGATTTTATGGCATTTCTAGGTTCATATACTAAATCATAAGCACTCAACTTTACTGACCACTTGGCCATCCTGCCTGACATCTCTGGTTTCCTAAGCACATTTTTGACAGGATAATTTGTTTTAACATGAATCCTATGTGTTTCAAAGTAATGTCTAAGCTTTGTTGATGCCATAACTAATGCTAGTATCAATTTTTCTAAATGAGAATACCTAGTTTCAGCATTTAACAAACTTTTACTAACATAATAAACAGGATATTGCTGACCTTCATGATCCTTTACAAGTACGGCACTTACAGCATTCCCTGATACAGCGAGGTATAGGGATAGTGGTTCACCATTCTCAGGCTTCATCAGTAGAGGTGCAGTTGAAAGATATTGCTTCAAATCCTACAGGGCTGCTTCATGCTTCTCACCCCATTCGAATTTCTTGTTCTTCTTCAGGATATCATAAAACTCTTTGCATTTCTCTGAGGATCTTGAAATAAATCTGTTTAATGCTGCCACTCGCCCTGTTAATCGTTGAACATCCTTCATATTTGAGGGTGATTTAATATCCAAAATGGCTTTAATCTGCTCCGGGCTCGCCTCTATTCCTCTTTTGGTCACCATATATCCTAGAAATTTTCCTGCCCCCACTCCGAAATGACACTTAGCAGGATTTAGCTTCATGTTATATTGATCGAGGATATCAAATGCTCCTTTAATATCCTGGAGGTGATCCTGAGCTTTCCTTGATTTTACCACCATATCGTCAATATATACCTCCATGGTGTCCCCCAACTTGTCTTTGAACATCATGTTTACCAATCTCTGGTATGTTGCACCTGCATTTTTCAAACCAAAAGGCATAGCCGTATAACAATAAATACCTGTTGGTATCATGAAGGCAGTATCCTCCTGGTCAGAAGGCTCCATTTGAATCTGCTGAAATCCTGAGGATGCATCCATGAAGGTCAACATTTCATGCCCGGCAGTAGCATCCACCATTGCATTAATGTGAGGAAGAGGAAACGGGTCTTTAGGACAAGCCTTGTTTAAGTCTGTGTAGTCTACACAGACTCTCCATTTCCCATTTTTCTTCTGTACCACGACTACGTTTGCTAACCATCTTGGAAACTTGACTTCTCTGATCATCCTGGACTTCAACAATCTTTCAACTTCCTCTTGGATAATCGTATTCCGCTCAGGAGCAAATTTCCTTCTTTTTTGCTGAACAGGCTTGAACGATCTATCAATTCCAAGCTTGTGAGTGATAATGTCTTTGGATATACCTGTCATATCCTCATGCTTCCATGCAAATGTTGACATCCTGCATTTCAAAAAGTTAGTTAACTGCTCTTCAATATCATGAGGGATATTGGTTCCTACGAGCACCGAGATATCAGGATTATCCTGATCCAGGATAATTTTCTTCACATCCTGCTCCGAATCCTCCACAATATCATGGGCCCGCGTCTTTAATTGCTATGCTGTACTAGGCTTGGTTGAGGATTTCATTGAGGATGAGTAGCATTCTTTCGCCTCCTGCTGATCACTATCAACCTTGACAACTCCCCAAGGGGTAGAGATCTTGATGCATTGGTGATATGTTGATGGCACAACCTTCATATCGTGAATCCATGGTCTTCCCAATATGATGTTATAGCAGGATAGAGAATCCATCACACAGAAACGTTGTATCGAATTGACTCCTTCAACATATACTGGTAACTTTATCTCTCCTACTGTGTTCCTAGCCTCTCCACTGAACCCAACAAGCACGGTGGACTTCGAAGTGACATCCATCGGAGATACATTCATTCTCTTCAGAGTCTCTAGTTGGATTATGTTGACGGAGCTGCCATTATCAACCAATATCCTGCGTACAAAATGGTTAGCCACATATAATGTTATTACCAAAGCATCATGATGAGGATCCTGGACAGTATCCCTGTCATCAGCATCAAATGTGATCACTTTGTCAGTTGTGAGGGTAGTCATCCTGACAGGTTTGTCTCCCCTTTCGGCCTTAGCTTCTTTTGCATGTCTCTTCGCCGCCGAATACGAAGTCCCACAAATGTCGGATCCTCCTGAAATAAAGTTGATTATCTTGGCATCCGCAGGAGGTGACGCTGCTCGCTCAGGATCCTTCTCAGTATCCTGAGCCTTATTCTTCTTTCTTCCTAAGAGATCTTTCAGATATCCCTTACTTAGAAGATAGCTTATTTCTTTCCTTAGAGCAATGCAATCCTCAGTTACATGTCCGAAATCTTCGTGGAAGGCACACCATTTTGACTTATCTTTCCAATCGGCTTTTTGTTGATTTTTTCGAGGCCACCTAGCCTTGTCTCCTAAACCCTGCATGACATACATCAATTCAGGAATGTTAACAGAAAAGCAATATTCAGATAATTCAGGATATTCTTCAGGATCCTCGTCTTCGATAGCATTCACTTTCTTGTTTTCATTTCTACCATATGGCTTAGGGCGATATGGCTTAAATGAGGATTCTGACTTCCTGTTAGTTGACTCATAGGTGTTGGATGAGTTCATCATCTCTTGCATCTTTCTGTCATCCTCCAGTCGAATATATCTTAAGGCCCTGTTTCGAGCTTCATCCAAGTTCCTGCATGGGTTCATTACAAGGTCTTGGTAAAATTGAGAATCTTTTTGCAGCCCCATCTTGAAAGCTTGCACAGCTGTTGCAACATCAAGATGCGGAATGTCTAAAGACTCCCGGCTGAACTTGTTCACATAGTCCCTTAGGGATTCTTAAGGCCCCTGTGTTATCCTGTAGAGGTCACTTGTTAGTTTTTCAAAGCTGCTACTATAAGAAAACTGACTATTAAATAAATTCACTAGGTGAGCAAATGATGTAATCGAATGAGGAGGAACATTTAGGAGCCATTTCAAGGCTGATCCTGTTAAGGTAGAACCAAAACCCTTGCACAAGCATGCTTCCTTGAGCTCCGGAGGGATAGGGTTAATCTCCATTCTCTCCCTATACTGGGCAATATGCTCTTCAGGATCCGTAGTTCCATCATAAAGCTTCATGTTGGGGGTTTGGAATCTCTTTGGAATCTCAGCATCACAGATAGGATATGCAAAGCGAGATATCCTGTGGCTGTCTTGGGATACTTCCGGGATTGGCTGGACCACTCCAGGTACACTGGATATCATGTCCTTCAACTTCTGAAGCTCCCTAGTAAATGCTGATGTTACACCTGTATCCTGCAAAGATCCACTATTGTTAGCAGCATGAGTATTATTATTATTTGACACATTACCCATCTGAGGATTCTGCCCATATCCTGAATCATATCCTGAGCTCCTCATGGTTGACATCCTGACCGAGGAGGGTATTTCAGGAGTATGATTCTGAGGAAGGCTGGGCACAATATTCCCCCTATTATCCTCAGTGTACACAGCCGAACTGAAGTTCAAAGTTCTGGGTTGTAGTGGAGTGACGATATCCTCAGCAGATCTGCTCGAGCCGGACTTCAGGAGTTGTATTTTCCTCAACAGCATTTGGTTTGTTTCCTGTTGCTGCCTCATTTGTTCCTGCACACTTCCAAATAAGGTTAGAATTTCATCATTAGAAGCTAAAATGGGAGCAGATCCCTGAATCCTCCGAGTAGGGATAATATCCTGAGGTTATGAAGAAGATTGCATCCTTGGAGGAGGTGGTGGAAGCACCGGACCAGTAGTAGCAGAAGTTGTAGCAGACACAGTGGAGGAGCTCATGTTTGATCTTGAGGCCATTGTAAACAATGTGGCAAAAAGTTTTGAAAACAGAAAACCGATTGATGATTTCACAAAGATTTTTAGTAAAGAGAGCACCACTTGCCCCACGGTGGGCGCCAAATTGTTTTGGTCAAAAATTACCGAAGCAATTAAGTGATCAAATTAGTTAAGTGAGGTAGTGTGCTAAAAAGTGTGTTGAAAATATGCTGGTTAAGATGTTTAGAAAAACAGTATTCAGGATACGGCGCAGGATATTGAGCTGTATCTACGATCAAACAATGAGCAAAAAGTAAAGGGGGTGACACGAGATATACGAGGAAAGCCCTTGACCAATCTAGATCGCCGGCATAAAACCTCGGGAGCTGACAATCACAGCTGCCTTGTTCTTCTTATTGCTTTAAACGTCAGGATACAGTGCAGGATATTGACCAGATCGCTAAGTGTTACAATGCTTTTGTGCGAAAGTGAAAATTGCTAGAGAATAAGTGTAAGAGTGTAGTGAGTGTTGATGTGATGTCCTATTCGATCTGATATACCCACCTATTTATAGTAACGAATTACAAACGAAAATTCCTATAAATATGGGATGCTCCAAATATTCCATTGTAAACGTTGTAGACCGAGTAATGCGACTTCAACGTCTTTATTTGAACGACTTGGACCGAGTCTTCCGTGGAATGAGTCCTTGTGAACGTTGCTGGCTTCTAACCCACGTACCTGCACATAATCCGTTATTGATCCTGAGGATACCATTCAGGATGTTACCAATATCCTGAATCAGCATCCCAGATGTGAACAAATATCATATAACCAAGATATAACCCAAGATATTTCTCAGGATATGGGCTCAGAATTTCACCCATAACAGCGCTCATCTCGAATTTATCCTGCATTACACGCTCGAAATCCCTACACATAACATTGTTAGTAGAACCAAATATAATATCATCCACATATACCTGAACCAGTAGAAGATCTCCATCTTGTTCTTTTATGAAGAGAGTGCAATCGATAAGACCTCTGCGAAATCCATTCTCCAGCAGATAATTAGATAAGGTTGCATACCAAGCTCGCGGTGCTTGATGTAGACCATAGAGAGCTTTGTTCAGCAACCAAACCCGATCGGGATGGATTGGATCTTCAAAACCTGGAGGCTGTTCGACACACACCTCTTCTTCCACTAGACCATTTAAGAATGCACTTTTGACGTCCATCTGGTAAACCTTAAATCCTTTGAATGAGGCATAAGCCAGAAAGATCCGAATTGCTTCCAGACATGCAACAGGTGCATACACTTCGTTGTAGTCTATACCTTCAATCTGACGAAAACCTTGAATGACCAATCTTGCTTTATTGCGAATAACGATTCCACGGTCGTCCTTTTTGCACTTATACACCCAACGGGTACCAATCTTCTTATAACCAGCAGGTTTCTCTACGAGCTTCCAGACACCAAGTTTCTGGAATTGTTGCAGTTCTTCCTGCATTGCTTCAACCCAAGAGTTATCTTTCAAAGCTTCTTTCCAAGTTCTTGGCTCTTCCTGTGAGACATAACACGTGAAAGACCAATCATTCTGTTGACCAGATTCTCGAATCGCCGCATACAAGCCTGCGTTGTTGTTGTTTCGCAAAATGTTTCTTGTTTGAATGCCACTTTGTACATTACCGATGATGTTTTGTTGAGGATGGGTATTGTGGATCCTTGTTTCAGGATTATCTGGAACTGAAATGTTTGTACCCAAATTGTTGAAATTGAGATCAACAACTAATTTAATACCCGGAACTGACGAAGAGGATGATGCAGTAGCTTCAGCTGTTTTAGGGGCATCCACTGGAGGTGTAGCCTCTGAAGTACCATGTACTGCTGATGTAGGACCTTCTTGATCTGCATCAAGAAATTCTTCATCCTCTGAAGATTCGTTCAATTCGGTTGCATCATGAAAATCCTCATTGTCGAGAGCATTATTGTTCACTGAAAATGGTTCTTGATTGACAATAATTGGACGAACCAACGGTGATTCTGTTGCATTGTCACTCTCGAAAAACATCCTTGCCGCAACATTTTCTTCAACTGCTTCAACATTGATCGAATTGAAAAAGTCATCGTATTCAAACATCCATGGTTGACCTGGACATTTGACTGGCAAAGTGTGCCTTTGTACTCTGACTTCAGACCATTCCTCAACCCTTTTAGTCTCTAGATTCCAGACTCTTAAGTTCGGGGTGGCATAACCAAGAAAGTGACCTTCAATAGCTTTTGCCTCAAACTTTCCATTAGGATCGATCATTGTGCAAGGAGCTCCAAACGGTTCAAGATATGACAAATCTGGTTTCCGTTTGTGAAGAAGCTCGAAGCAGGTCTTGTTGTGTCTTTTGACTGTAAGGACTCGATTCATCGTATAACATGCGGAGGCCACAACTTCAGTCCAAAAGGGAATCGGCAACTGTGGCTCTACCAACATCGTCCTAGCAGTCTCGATCAATGTATGGTTCTTACGTTCAGCGACGCCGTTCTGTTGAGGAGTATAAGCCGCACTAAATTCGTGAAGAATACCTTTTGATGTGCAAAACTCCGCCATGGCATGATTTTTAAATTCTGTACCATTGTCGCTGTGTATCCGTCTAACCTTCAACTTATACAAATTCTCAATCTGAATGATCAAGTTTTTGATAATACCGAAAGTTTCACTCTTGTGAGCCATAAACGCCACCCAAGAAAATCTTGAATAATCATCAGTTATTACGAGGCAGTATTGATCATTCCTGATTCTTTTGTGCTTGACAGGACCGAACAAATCCATGTGCAAACGTTCAAGAGGAACTGCCACCGTGTTGATCTTCTTTGTCGGATGTCGCTTCTTGGTTTGCTTTCCTTTTTGGCATGAAACACAGACGTCTTGAAGATGGAAATTTTTAAGAAGAACACCATTCACTAATTCATTCGTCACCAAATGATTCATTTTCCGCAAGTGAATGTGACCCATATGTCTGTGACAAGAGATTGAGTCTTTTTCCGTGGCTTTGGTAATAAAACAAGTTGTTTGTGCAGTCGTTGTAATAGCTTGGCTCATATCAAGAACATATAAATCGTTTATCCTTGGAGCTGATAAGAGAATCCATTCTTTTGGAATCTTGAAGCCGGGTTTCAGCACGTAACATCCATTTGCATCAAAGTGTACTGAAAACTGTTTATCACAGATTTGTGAAACGCTGAAAAGATTGTGATCAAGCTGTTGTACAAAGTTGATCCTGTCAAAACTTACAACCCCATTGGATACCATTCCTTCTCCTGTAATATATCTTCCTTTATCTCCAGCAAAAACAACATAACCTCCTCTAATAGATTTAACGTCGTAGAGAAGTTTCATGTCGCCTGTCATGTGCCTGGATGCCCCACTATCAACAATCCAATGGCTGCTGAAAGTTCCTCATGGAACACCCTGCACATGTACTCACATGATTAGTTGGAGATGGGGACCCAAGCCTTTGTGGTCTTAGGTCTTCCATTTTCATCAACGTAAGTTACTTGAACTTCTCGATGTTGTGGAAATTGTGATGTTCCCCCTGAATCAGTAACCGTTTTTGGTTTCCAGGTCTGTTTTATTTTACCAGTTTTATTCTTTAAAATCTTAACTTCATGATTGTCTGAAGTTTTTGAATTGTCTGGTTTGACAGAAACAGGTGTTTTGTTAACCACGTCGGTTTTAATCGCCTTTTCAATTTTCTTAACCTGTTGGCATTTCTGTTTCTTTTCCCTTTCTTTTACAAGACGGGGATCTGGTTTTGATGAAACAGATCGCTTGCGGTCAATTTGGTCACGGGGATCATCAACTTTGGCTTTTTGTTTATGAAGATATGGACAATTTCGAATAATATGTCCAAATGTGCCACATGAAAAACATGATCTTCGTTCTACAAACCCCGAAGTATCATGTGATTGTCTTGTCGATGATGAACTTTGTGATCCCGAGGTACTTGGTTTTGAACTATTTGGTTCATTTCTTTTCAACATTTTAACTTGATTAACATGATCTAAGTTAGATTTATTGGCAAATGTTTCAAGTTTATCTGTTCCCGTAGATTTCACAAAGTTCACTTTCTTGTTCTTCTTTTGGTTCGGTTCCTTTCGACCTTGAGTCATCGATTTACCATTTGGTTTGGTATGATTTTGCTGCTATTTCACTGTTGGTAATTTTTTATTGCCATATTGTTTTCGAACTTCAGCCTTTGGGATAGGAGGACACTGTGTTACCACAACGTGTGATCATGTTTTTCCCAAGAACTTACTTGTTGAATCCTCAAAAATTTTACTAATTAAAGATTGATTAACATTCTTAATAGGAAAATCTTTGTCAGAGTAGATTTTATCATCACCAACAAGAGTGTACAGCAAATTCACACTCTCAGACTCTTTTTCAGACGTGGACTCGACCAGAACAGTCTTAGCAGGTTTTGCGGGAGGATCACATAGAATATGATTCTCAAGAGGTATATCCTCTTCTTTGATTACCGCATCAGACTGTGCTGAGTCAGTATCATCGGATTCATCATCAGAAGAATCAGCATCCTCAACAATAACTGGAGGATCCTGATTCTGTTCAGCAGAAGACACACATGTATCTGCTGACACATCCGAATCTGATGATACTTCTGGTTTGTATCCAAGTCCCGTTGCAAATTCCTCAATGTCTAAAGGAACAGATTCCTCATAATGAGTTCTATTCTCCTCATCAGGCATGGCATCATAATTTTGTCTAACAGGTGGTGGACATTTCTTGTATCCAATGCACGTGACATCCTTTTTCTCTTTTTGTGTGCCAATGATGTGATCCAGCACATATCTAGAGTTTGAATAACTATCTAGCTTAAGCCGGATCGCCTCACTTTCACACTTTGTACAGGCTAACTCTTTTTGCATGATCTCAAGATGATTGATATAACAGTTTATGTCAGTTTGTTTTCTTGAAACTATTGTTGTCAATTCGGTTTTATCTTTTCTTAAATTTGCAACCACCGTTTTAAATTCCTTTTCATGGTTTTCATAAAACATGTGAGCCTCTTTGCATTTCGAAAGATCCACTATCAACTTTTGATTGTGGATATTTGTCACTTCATATTTGTTTTGCAAAGCCTCATGTTTTCTTTGAAAATCACACCACTTAGCATCAAAAGAAACATGTTTGTTTTGCAAGTCAAACAATTCAGCATTTAAAGCATCATGTTTGCTTTGCAACTCAGACATATTAGCATCCAAATCAGCACATTTATCACTTAAGCTAGCACAATTATCACAATTAACAACAGTTGGTTCATCGACACATACCTGGCTTGATGAACTGCCGCCATTAGCCATAAAGGCTGAATGAAGAGAAGAAGAAGAATAAGCAGCTTGATCCACCAGAATAGATCTTTTATCATTCCTTGCTGCAGCTTCTCTTAACAATTCATCGATATCAGCATCGACTCTCCCAATAGATACATCATCAAAATAATCTTCGCCTGAGGTTGAGGTTTCCTCATCTGAACTCCTTGAATAACCAGAACTCTCTTCATCTGAAGATTCACCACCACTGGCGGAAGATTCTCCACCACTGGCGTGCTTTAAATCCTTAGCAGTTTCAGCAAAACAAGCTACTCCTCCCTTATCACCAATGCCTAATTGCATTGACCAGTCGCAACCTTCATCTATTTGCACCACAAGAGCATGATTGGTGTTCGATGGTCCTGCTTGATTGTTTGCAGGGACCAAGGTGCGATCGTCATTCCTCGCTTGATTCTGATTCGCCTGATTGCCTTGACCTCTGAAAGGATTCTGGTTCCCATGCTGTGTTGGCTTTGTACATTCACGCTTGAAATGACCACGTTCACCACAGTTAAAGCACTTGACGGGTTGCTTGTCGAACCCATACTTGGTATCTTTCTTGCTTTCCAAGCTGGTTCTACCCGTCCGTTCCATGAAGTCTTTAGCTCGCCTTATAGCACTGGCGAAAGCCCATTTGATGTCCATCACATCCATCTCTTCTTTATCGATCTGCTGATAATCTTCTTGAGTTAGATTGATGTTTCCGATCTGCCCTGCAATCAACCCACAATACGAGCTCACCAATGTGTTTAGTATCTCCATATGATCTTTAGCTACTTCAACACTAACTTTGGAGAAGTTTGACGTGTCAAGTCGTACTGTATTTGACTTTGATGGCTGACCAGCAGATGATGTGCTTCCATAACAAGCTTGTTCTTGAGGAGGAAGTGGATTCCCATACAAATCAGTTGCTACGGTAGATGGCCGATAGCTTTGCTGTTGTGGAGCTGGTTGTAGTGGATTTCCATACAAGTCTGTGGTTGGAGCTGGCTTTACAGGAACTTGTATCGTATTGCCATATAAATCTGTGCTTGTGACAAACGCCGTTTGAAGTGGAGCATGTGAAACTGGTCTTGCAGAAGTGCTAGATGTTCCATAATACATATCAGGATTTTGTCGCACTGGAACCCTTTTTTCCTTTAGGCTTTATTCCTGATCTTTGTTCTCCAAAAGCTGAACGAAGTCATTGATGTTTGTCGTAGCCAATGCGCCATTGTACTTCAGGATTTCCAAGAAACTATTCCACTGAGATGGCAATGCATCGGCAAACTTTGTGACTACCTCTGCTGGAGTTGTTACTACCAATGTGAATACAACCAAAAATGCCTAAAATTAGCTAAAAATCACACAAAACTTTTTTTTTTGAATTTTTTAATATTTTTTATAAAAAAATCGCTACTTTTTGAAGCAAAAAAAAAAATTAAATTTTTTTTTTTGCTTCTAAAAGTAGCGATTTTAACATAAAAAATTCAAAAAAATTCAAAAAAAAATTTTTAGATTTTTTTTTAGATTTTTTTAGGTTTTTTGGGGGTTTAGTTTTTTGCATTTTAGCTTGGGGGGGTGTGGGGGGGTTTAGGTTTTGGGGGGGGGGGGGTTAGGTTTTTTTTGGGGGGGGGGGTGGGGGTTAGGTTTTTTTAGCTATTTAAGTTGTGTTCACATTGGTTCTCGCGGTTCTCACAATAAAGGTGGTTCTCGCATGAGCTCCTCCCTATATATATATATATATATATATATATATATATATATATATATATTTCCTTCTTTTAATAGGTATTCACCCCATAATAATAATGCCCTGTTTAAGTGTTTTAACTCCCGATCACCGCTACCCTTTCCGATTGATCTGAACCCATAAACGCATGTCAAGGCTCTGCCTGACTAAGTTTATTGGAGTTCTGTCTCGTGACATAGGGACAAGGTTGAATTAGGGGTACTATACTTAAAACAACTGCATTATATATTTTTAATAGCTCAGAAGTTATACCCAAAATTCTACCAGAAGGTTTTCTAGTTGAACCCTAAAGTTATAAAGTGGGTCTATTTTCTTTTCTCACCGTTTTATTCTGTAAACAACTCTCATCAAAAGTCCTATCTATTATTTTATTTGCCCAATAGGAAACCCTAATTAAGACCCTTAAGTAATCCTGCACAAACCCTAAAATTTTCAGAACAATTAGAATCAGGATCAGGGCCCCTAAAACTCAGGGGGGTATTCCCTATTGACGATTATCCACATATTTTGCTGTCAAAATCGAATTTATCATTTCCGTCAACTCAGCTAAGCTAGTTAGGAACGTGGCTACCCTATGGTAGATTGTGGCCTCTCGCGCCACGCGACGCAACCACGTGGACCCCTCGCGCCACGCGAGGGGGTCAAATTCTCAGTATAAATAGAGGGGTGTGGGACTTGCATTTTGACGTTGGAACGACGAAGAAATTCAATTCGTGCATCAAGTTATCTTCTGATTACTACCAAACACACACTAGCTCGAATTCTGCTACGATACCGGGTATTAACTTGATCGCTGCTACGATTCAATGTCCGATCGATTGAAACTATCCAATGAATGTTTAAGTGCTATCATTTGTCATTAGTCATGATTCCGATAGGATGTTTGAGTACCACCCGAACTCGGGGAATACTCTGTCATTCATTGTGAATCCGATGGATGTTTAAGTGATTGTACTTTGTCATTTGTCGTGAGGGTTTTAATCTCGTGAGTTATCGTAAATGTTGTATTAGTTACTTACCGAGTTCGTGTGCACTAGGTTACAAGACTAATCAATAGGCTAAGCTCTGCCTGTATAAATCTGCAATATCAAGGCTAACCAGTAGGCTAAACTCTGCCTGTATAAATCTGCATGCTTATAATGTGAGTCATTCTCTTTTTTATCAAATTGCTTTACAAAACCCTAAATGTTTTCCAGTTATACTTTGCAGTGATTAAGTCTTTGCTAATCTTAAGTTACTGGCAGTAAGTGGGGTATTGTGCACATTACGGCTATTTTTATCACTTTAGGTGGGCGAGCCTAATTAGTGATATACGTCGTTATTGGGTGACAAGACCCAATAGTGGTATAACCACAGTCATAGATCCGGTCGAGTGACAACTGAACCAGCTAATTATAAGATATGGGCAAATGTGAAAACTCTTAATGCTGTGAATTATAATAAACGAGTCGTTTTAAATGAAAAGAATGAACTCACCAGTATTTCCTGCTGACAAAACCTTTTTAAAACACGTTTCAGGTAATTACAGTAGATTGGAGTAAGAGATGGATACAACACTGAAAGGTTTCAAGAAGTGGCTTATTTTATTAATTAAATCCAATTAAGAAATATTGTTTTATGTAATTGGGTTTATCCCTTATTAAAGCTACCTTTGTAAAACATGGGTTTATCCCATCTATTTAATAAATAAAATCCGGTGTTTTCTAAACTCTAATATTTTTCCTAACTCACGGTCCTGATGAAATTTCCGCTGCAATATTTTTCAAAATAATCACCGGTACCACTTGGCTGTTCGCAACTCCCGATTCCGTCCAGGGTGGGTCGGGGGTCGTGACAGTTGGGCATGACGAAACTGATGTTGTTTCGTTGACTAGACAAGGAGATTTCGTTGAAGCCTGACTTTGTTGACAAAAGTGATCAAACAATATAGATATTATGCAACAATTTAAAACCTTATCCTTCTGACACTATGGTCAATTTTACCAAAAACAACTTGCCTTATCAGATTTCTTTTTCAACAATAACCATCATTTGTGAGCCAACAATGTCAAACAAATATATTATATTTGACAACAATAATTCATAACACAAAGATCAAAACATAGATAATATTCAAGAACATTTTGAAGGCCACAAAGAACTCTATGAATATCAAATGAACACTTGAAGATTCTGAGTTTTTCAGACAACAATTTTTGCACTAAAGTTTAATAAAAACCAAATATTAACATGTAAGCATGTGTTTTAACAGTGGTTTTGTAAAAACTTATGGCAAAAACAACAAGGTTTTCACGATTTCATAACTGTTTTCCAGAAAAGTATGATATTCAAACAAGAACAAAACTGAAAAACACTTTAAAATCTATTAAAACACAAGAAAATCGACTTGGTTTAAACAAGGAATCGAGCCAATGCTCTGATACCAATTGTAGGTCCACCCGGAGGATCGAGTAATCTCTATTCCCTGTTTTCCGACAAACCCGAGAGTGCGGAATCCTAACGGGTAAGTTAAACCAAGTTCGAACACGTAAATGATAAACACGAGACTCAACGATTAACACACAATGTATTAATGCTTTGAAACGGTTACAATACAATGTTTACAAAATAATCTCTGTAAACTCTCTCTAGTTCTCTCGTGTCTGTGTTCTGTGTTCTAACCTTTTCTGTGAGTTCTATCTGAATATATATAGTCACAGACACGTCTAAACATAAACATGATACGATGAAACTGTTGTTGTCGACGAAACACATGTCGTTTCGTCTATATCTTTGACGAAACGGGATGGCTATGGCGAAACATTAAAGTCGACGAAACACTTCCTTGTTTCGACGACCTGCATATTGATCTAATGGATTCGGCCCAAATGCAATGTATTTCGGCCCAATGTGAAGGTTTCGGCCCAATCATACATGTTATACGTAAATCCATTCTCAACATGCAGATTATAAGCCTTAGTCAAACAAGTGACATCATCATGACATCATCATGGTGATGTTATGATGATGTGGCAGCGGGAACCGGCTCGCGGCGCTTCGTGCTTCGCGTGTCGAACTCTGGGGCGCACGACGGAGGAATGTTATGACATCGGGCTTGAGCCGAACCTAACCGGGTCGAACCGAACCGAGTCGAACTGAACCGAGTCGCGTCCACATAATATGTATCAACAGATCCATGAAGTTGTGTCTAATGTGTTTTACAGTCTAAATATTTGATTTGTAATTATTAACAGTTGCTTGAATGCAAATGTTATTTCGTTCACAAAGATTAATAAATCGTATATTTTCGTATTTTTTATACTCTAAACTTTAAGTATTTACCGACTGACTTGTCTATTTATAACTATATCCACATTCACCATTTATATGTGGTTGTATGGTTTTCGAAAAACCACCCGTGTTTGCACACGGGTTTTACTACTAATATTAGTATAATACTAGAGTTTATTCAACTATACAGTTCATATATTTTTTTAAAAATAACTTTTTTATTAATAAATACATAACATTACATTACATTATTATCTCGTGTAATACATGAGAAAGTAACCTAGCACAATAGGTTATCAAACCAAGAAAAAATCTACATGCTTTATTCTTATAGCTTGGTGAACAATCCTATTTTTCTTTTTGATCGGCTAATGATACACAACTTGTAATCACAACTAAATTATACCAAATTAACACTTTGTTTGGGATTGACCCCAAAACCTCCTATTAATAGACAATAAACTTCTTCCAAATGAGTTAGTTTCACATTAACAATAAACAATCCTATGTTGACATATAGAAACCAAGTGAGTTAGCTGAACATTAGTAGACGATTCTATGTTGATATATAGAAAAGATACGTTATTTTATATGCAACTTTTCATGAAAAATAGCGTGTAACAAACAGTAAATAGAACATGAAAGATCGAAAACGGAACATATAATAAATTAAAAAGTAGAAAATGTGTGTTATGCAAGAAACAACATGCATAGCGACGACTTTGTAAGGGAAACTTCTAATTTGAAACACAAAAAAGTTTTCCACTCTCTACTTTCTACGCAAACGTGATATTCTTAATTAGCTGGAATTAAGGTAACATGAACATGCATACCTTCATTTCACCTTTTCTTGCCAAAATTAGCAACTTCTATATGATTTTTTTTCTATCGTACGCAGTTGCTTACATAACATGCTTTTGCCAACTCAACTACATGTTCTTAACTATCTTCTTCGGTTTAACCGAAAGGAGTTTCGTCTCGCTCAAGTGTGCGTATCCTTGAACTTAAACGCGCTTAAGCCGTCTTACTCAACACGTAGAAATGATAAGAAAAAATATTGACAATTCAAAACTGGGTATGAATTAATATTATAAAACATGAAATTAGATTATAAATGAGTATACAACATTCGAGTGACCAAACATGGTCATTATTGATGGCATATTAACGTGCCTATGAACAGTTAAATTAATGCATGTATATATAATCGATCGACCTAGCATCGAAGAACTTCTCAACACACATAACATACAATCAAGATCAAATGATTGATTACGCGTAATTGCAGAGACCGTAAATGCAATAACCACCGGGCATACACTTGTTGCCACACGACCCACAATGCCTCTTATCATAAGCCAAATTCACACACTCCCCTCTGCAACATGAGCTTGTGAACTTGCACTTCTTCTTGCACCAACCACAATTGTGTTTATCCTCACTCAAATCCATACACTTGTTGTTGCAACATGTCGAGTTTTTTCCTTCTATGATGTAGCAAATCTCGTCGTCTTTGTTGCAATGATCCGCTGCTCGAGGGTTATTGTTTTCGGCTAGGAACCGACTCACCCTTTTCGGAAACTGGTTCACAACTGCCGGTCCAGCGAGTGTTGTTGTCGGTTCTTGATAGCTACCGGTGGAGGTGATGGTGAGGGTGGTGGCTAAGGCTATGGCCATGGTGGCTGCGATCATGAAGATTACTTTCATAATCTTCATGGTTGTGATGATTGAAGAGGATTAAGTTAAAGAAATAGATTAATTATATTGAAGCTTTGAAGGCTTTTTGTTGTGAAGAGATTGAATGTGATGGTGAGGAGGTGAGGTAGGGTTTTGGTGGTTATATAGGGTGGGTGGAAATGGTGGTGGATTGACCGGCGGGGAACCAGGTGGAATGCATGTGGCGGGGTTTACCATGTGAGTTGAACTAGAAACAGCGTGTATAATTATTTTACCATTTAGTAGAGTAAACCCTACACTAAGAGTTATTTTTTACTATTTCTATGTATGGAAACTGCATGTGTAAGTAAATTGTTTCTCAAGAACGAGCATATGTAATAATTTTTTAAAACAATGTATTAATTAGGGTGCGACTAGCCGGCTACTCCCTAAACCCTATTTAAGGAAGCATGCAAATTGAAGTTACTTATTGCTCAAGCAGCCGTATGTTAATTAGTTCAACTCTTTCTCCATTTCATTATAGCTAATTTCATTTTAGGGGTGATATAAAGCTTAGGGTTATTAGGTTCCGAGTTCAAATTTTACAAGAGTTTTTCTCATAGTTTTCTCCTAAATTGATATAGATACATTATAGCCTAGTGAAGATGAATTTAATCGAGTGGTTCCACCAGTGACACGATAAAACTCAAGTGATCCATCAATTATTTAAGTTTGCCGGTAAAAAGAAGTACTTCAAGTCAGTAATTAATACCTGAATAAACCCCTAGTATCTTAATTTATCTATTTTAGAGTTAATTGCCAAAATCCCCCCTAAGGTTTGGGTACGTTTGTTATTTTCGTCCAAAATGACACTTTTGTACCATTTTGCCCCCACGTTTGTAACTTTTTGCCATTTTCATTCAAACCACTAATTTAGTTTATTTCTTCTGTTAAGTTGAAGGTTATGTAGATGAAACTGACAAATATAATCCATAGGGACGATTTTGGCAATTTACTCAAACTCTTTTTAATTTCTTTTATTTAATTAATTTTGTCACATATATAATAAAAAAGAATATACATGCAAGTTTTATATGAAAAAATAATAATTTTGTCACATATTTTTTATAAATTTTCATCCAACCACTAACTAAGTTAATTTTTTCTATTAAGGCGAAGTATTTTTTAAATTTTATAAATTAATACAGATATTAATTTCCAATAGTTTATATAGATCAGTTTTATAAAAATAAATCTACTTAAACATCTAATTTTTATAAAACTAAAATGCTTATCACCTTATAGCAAAATGTCAAATATACAAATGTTATCATTTGTACTAAGTTTGTAATTCATCTTCTACTTTTTTAAATTCGCTCCTAACGAAAAACCAAAGCCAGTGCCCCCCCCCCCCCCCCCCCAATCAAACAACGTACCGTTACCAACCTTAAAATTACCCACCAAATAGTAAGTATAATGCAATGAACAAAAAATTTCTTTACTCAAACCACTTAGAATAAATATTAGTTAGTTCCTCTCATAATCTTAATTAAACAAATATTTTATTTCTGCCAAACATATTTCCTAAGTGCTCAACACGTTTAAAAAAATATGTAACGTTTTACAATTTTTTTATATATTTATAATTGATTAAATACTAAAAGTTGTAATCGATTGTTATGTGTTTCACGCCAATGACATTTAATTTATATATCGTTTACTCTTAATAAAACTGATTTATATAAAGAAACTGCAAATTAATTTCTGTCTTAATTTATAAAATTTAAAACATCATTCACCTTAACAGAAAAAATAAACTGACTTAGTGATTTGGATGAAAATTTATAAAAATTATGTGACAAAACTATTAATTATTTTTTTCTAAAAACTGCATAAATATTATGTTATATATATATATATATACACACACACATGTGTGTGTTTGTGAGTGTGACAAAATTAACTAAATAAAAGAAATTAAAAAGAGTTTGCGTAAATTGCCAAAATCGTCCCTGTGGCTTATATTTGCCAGTTTCATCCAAATATCCTTTAGCTTAACAGAAAAAATAAACTAAGTTAGTGGTTTGGATGAAAATGGCAAAAAGTTACAAACGTGTGGGGCAAAATGGTACAAAAGTTTCATTTTGGACGAAACTGGCAAATGTACCCAAACATCAGGGACGATTTTGGCAATTAACTCTTTATTTTATTTTATAACTTTTATACTTTAAGTATATGGTCTTAATAAATCATATTATAACCATGTTATTAAAAAAGAGCCGTCTTTGAAAATCCTCGAAAAGTTTTGGGCTCAGAGCGTATAACAAAAGGACCCGTATAACATAAAGTCAATAACTCAATTTTGCAAAGAAAAATAAATATAATTGAATGAGTACATATTTATACACTAGAAAACATAATAAGAGTTAAATACTATTTTAGTCCTTGTGATTTGCTCTAAATATCCATTCTAGTCCAAAGATTTTTTTTTTTTTACTTTTATAATCCAATAGTTTGGTTTTCATATCAATTTAGGTCTAGTCTACTAACTCCATCCAAATCTTTTGTTAATTTCTTATGAAAAGACCAAGATACCGTTAGCCCATTTTCAACCAATATTATATCTTTCAATACAAATAAATGAAAATATTTTTGGACACATATCACACTTTATGATGTCTCCTCGCTTTTAAATAATAAAATATTTTTTATACATGTTATTATATATATACATTCTTCGTATAAAATAAATAATAAGTTAAATCTAATTTAAATTATCATTATAACATACATGACACTAGAAAATAAAGCTTATTAAAACTTTCTTTTTACATTTCTTGTTCATTTTTTTTAAATTTGCGTATCTCAGTTAACTTTTTTTTACAGTTGCTAATTCTTATTCTTTTTACATGATGTATCGATCTTTATAGTAACTTTTTATCGACTCTAACATAATTGAATCTTTTTTTAATGGCAATATAATTCAATCTACCTTTAATTTTCGAATATTGACTTGTCGTTTTTTTTATCATTTTTTTCTTTAACTAATTATGGGTTTAGTCTACGAGATTTTATTTTTTATGTTTAGGGGGTATGAGTGGTCATCACTTATCACTCACAACATCCAATCAAGTTCCGCAATGTAATCAAACATTATTCCATCACTCACAACCTTTTTTTAGTGGAAATGGTCATCACTTGTGATGGAATTCCATCACTCACAACCTTTTTTATTTTTTTTAAATTATAAATTAACAATAAAACATTAAAATTATAAATTTCATTTAAATAAAATCTAAATTATATACTAAAATAAAAAAAACTAAACATTGGAAAAAAAAAACCTAAAAAGATCGACTTAAACGGATGGCATCTCCCACCCTCACCTTTCACAAATCTCGCGTTTTTGTTGAATTACGACCGACTTAAACGGTTCTTCGAGATTGTTGTGCGGCTCTAACAAGATTTTTAAATCATTTTGTTTTTCTATTGCGTTCAAGTGTCGCATATACTCCTCCTCGCGTTGAAGTTTTGCCGTCACTAGTTTTTCTCTTCTTTCTTTGGATTCGGTTATTTCCGCCAGTTTAGCCTCTTTGATTTCGGAGATCGACTCTGCCACCGCTTCCTTTTCCTTTACTTTACGAATCACCACTTTTCTTGCGGCGCGACCTTGTAGGTGTATCTTCTTGAACGGGTTCATCAACGGGTTGATTGGGTTCGTCAACAGGGTCGTTGTTCAAATTCTTTTGGGGCAAGTTATCCGACGTGGAAGTCGTGTAGTTCCCCGGTCGGATGCCATTGATCTTTTGGGACCTCCTTTTTTTTGAGCTGTCGGCCCACCCATGTCGACCAAATCAACCGGTACCCACTTAGGGTGATTTCTCGCAACCTCTCATGCCGCCATGTGTGGAAAACTCCTCTTTTTGTATGTTAAGCAATACTCGGCGATGGCGGAGTCCATGATAGTTTTCTCGCTTGCTCCACGTTGTGGATTTCGGTTCTGTAAAAAAATTAAAAAATTTATTTATTAGAACTGTTATTTTTTAAAACTATAAACTGTTTTTCTGTTTTTTTTAAACGTGTTCTGTTTTTTAAAAAAAACGTTTTTTCTGTTTTTTTAAACTGTTTTTTTTTAAATGTAAATTTTTTTTTTATAAAAACAAACAGTTTTCTGTTTTTTAATAAAAACTGTTTTTTTTTTGTTTTTATAAAAAAAGAAATAGTTTTCTGTTTTTATAAAAAAAACAGTTTTATGTTTTTTTAAAAGAAACTGTTTTCTGTTTTTAAAATAAAAAAACAGTTTAATGTTATAAAAATTAAAAAAAAGGTTTTAAATTTAAAATAAACGTACCACTTGAATGAAACAACCGTTGAATTTGTTAATTTTCCGATTCAAATCGCCCCACTTCGACGTCATATTTGATCCATGTTTCGTTCGGTTGAAACGGGAAGTTTGCAAAAATTAGCCATGACTCGTCTCCAAAACATCACTTTTCTTTGCTCATTGGAAAATTTCTTGTTTTCGGAGGTGTGCAAGTACGCTTTGACCAAGGCGACCTCCTCCTCGCTATTCCATGGTCTCCGAACGGATGTCGGGACAAGTTCTTGAACGTCTTCGTCTTCTTCTTGAACATCATCCTCATCTTCATCGTCATCGAGACTTTGTTGTGGTTCGCGATACGCACGTGCAAAACGATGGATGAGGCTGTCATCTTCTAGTGGGTCGGCTTAGTGGGATTGGGTTTGAAAGTGTGGAAACGGTTGGGGTTGAAATTGTTGATGTTGAAACGGTAGAACGAACGGTGGGTTTTGATACGGTTGTGATTGAAATGGTGGAAATTGTTGGGTTTGAAAGATTGGAAATTGTTGGGTTTGAAAATGTGGGATTTGGTCGGGTTCGTCTTGCAACCTAAAGCGCGCCGGTTCGCTAAGATTCGCTCGAACCTTGGGTCGTACGGGATTTTTCTTCGAACCCGAACCACTTTTGCTAGAATCCGAACCTCTCTTGCTTGAACCATCCATCTTTGTATTGAATTTTTTTTTTAAATTTGGAAGAATATTTGGATTTGAAGGAAGAATATTTGGATTGAGTTGGAGAATTATTTGGATTGAGTTGGAGAATTTTTTTGAATTTGGAAGAATATTGTTTGTTTATATAAAAAACCTTTCAAACAATCAAGCCCAACGGTCATGATAACAGTCGGTTTTTTTAATTTTCAACGCGTCATAAAGTTAACGCGTGAAAAAAGTAGGTGACGGCGGTGTTTGGTTATGTTTCACGCGTGATGGGGGTTGAAAACGTACCTCCCCAGGTGGCCTTATCGTTTTGTTGTCTTTATTTTATCTACCTTTAGCTTTGAATAGTAGTCAAAAGCAATTGATTGTGTCATAGGATTTATGGAGATTCTAAAATCCACCGCAATGCATGAGGGTTATTTCTAGTTTAGTAAAAAAACAGAATATTGATTCAGTAAATCTAAATAGTTAAAATAAAAATTAAAAATCGTCATACATAAAATGATGATGGTTAAATATTAAAAAAATATATTAAAAAGTAGTCAAATGAGTAAAACAAAATAAACATAGAAAATAATAAAGTGGTCAAACGAGTAAAAAAAAATCCAGTTAATCTGAAAATAAAAATATTTGAATTAAAAAGTTAGAATCGTATATAGACGTCAAAACAAAAATTTTAATGGTCTCATTGATTGATATGTTTCACGAAAAACTTTTATTTATTATATATAGAAGATATTTTTTTTTTTTTGAACGGCCAACAAAAGAGATATATATTAATATCTAGCCAGCAGCTAGCACCAGAGTTACATACACCAGAGACAAGACACATACAACCAAACATAAAGTGCGCCAGTAAAACAAAAGTGATTAGAAAACGTCAAAAACACGCCACTGATCCCATGTCAAAGACGACTCCTTGGCCCGATGTTTTATCCACAGAAAACTCATCGACTTAATCTCTTCCAGGAGGCTTGTGATCGATCTAACTGTCCCGGAAAACATCAGCTCATTCCGCATGTTCCAAATCTTCCAGATTGTAACCAAACATACAGCATGGAAAGCCTTTTTCCTCTTGGTTGAACCTCCAAACAATTCATACGCATCAAGGATATCACGAAGGCTGAAAGCGATAAACTGTTGCATTTTGCACCATTGGAATACAACCTGCCACACCGTTTGCGTGAAGCCACACGAGACAAGAAGGTGGTCGCTAGTTTCGTTGGACACTCTGCACAACAAACACTCCAGATTCTGTACGAAAATACCTCTTTTAAATAGCGCTACTCTGGTTGGGAGACGCTCCTTTTCAGCTCTCCAAGCTACCAAGCCGACTTTCAAAGGTACCCAGTTATTCCATTTTACAACATAAGTTGGCCGAACACAATTCGCCTCGATTATTGCTCTCTTAATGCTTCCGACACTGAACTGACCCGAGTTATCAAGTTTCCAAACCCACCGATCGACGCCAGATGAGATCGAGATTCCCTCCAGCAAGTTGTTCTGTTGCTGAAATTCCAAAAACTCAACATTGGTTGTAAATTGGCGCTTCCAATCCCATGCCCATTCGAATCGACTATCCCCACCCCTTCTAGCTCTATCGGCTACCGTGCACCGTTTGTCTTTCTCCAGCTCAAAAAGGTGTGGAAAGGCTGCCATAAGGGGTTCCGAGGCAGCCCAAATGTCTACCCAAAAAGCCACCTCACCACCGCCCCGCACTTCCCCTACAATAGCCTTTTTAATATCAACACCTTAATGGCGGCACTCCCCTCTTAGGGGACTTTTTTTTATTTTATTTTGTTTTTTTTATTTGTTGTAATTATGCATGTTTATAAATTAAAAAAATTATTAATAAAAATTAAATAAAATTTAATAAAAGACATTTCATTAAATTAAAAATAAAAATTACATTTAAACTAGAAAAATAAAAATTACATTCAAACTAGAAAAATATAAAAACAAACTACTCGTCGTCGGAACTCACTTCAAGGTGAGGTAGATCTAAACGTCCGAGATGCTCAACGAGATCGTGTTTTAGTCTCCAATGCGTTTCTTCGTCAATGAGCTCGCTATAAACTGAATCATCGAAGACGGGTTCGACTGGAGGATCTTGAATGTGTACCGGTGCTATCCCCCTCTCGTCGTCTTTTATAATCATGTTATGTAAAATAATGCACGTATACACGATGAAGCTTATCTTTTTCACCGTTTTGGAACGCATTGGACGATTTAGTATTCCCCACTTCGCCTTTAACACACCAAACGCCCGTTCCACATCTTTTCTTGCGGCCTCGTGTTGCCTCTTGAACTTTTTTTCATTCGGGATGTGAGGATATGGAAAAGACTTCACAAACACGGACCAGCTAGGGTAGATCCCATCAGTAAGATAATACCCGCGTTTGTATAAGTGGTCGTTCACCTGAAATGGACAATTTGGCGCCGTTCCGTTTCGTTGAGTAAGAAATAACGGAGATTGTTGGAGCACGTTGATGTCGTTTTGTGAACCCGCCGGGCCACAAAAAGCATGCCAAATCCACAAATCTTGAGACGACACCGCCTCTAACATAACCGTCGGGTATTGATGATCGCCTCTCATATATTGTCCACGCAATTCTGTGGGGCACATTCTCGAGACGAAGTGTGTACAATCCAGACTACCCAACATACCAGGTAGGTGATGTCTCTCCTCATGAGCCTAATACAACAGCGAAACATCGTGGCTCGTTGGTCTACGTAAGAATTCACCGGCATACAAAATAATCGGCCATGAGTGTTTCGTGGCCACCCTCACGATCTCGACGAACAATTTTTTTTTACTAGACGATGCCGTGTCTAGTAGCTCCGCTTGTTGGATGAGATTTTGGAAGAAAATTAAACTACTATCGCTTGACGAAGAATCTTCATCGTCTGGAAAGTCGGGTAGGGGAGAAAAAAATGGGAACTTGGAATCCATTTTGTGTTGTATTTGATAGATTTTTAGAGTGAGTTTGAGAATGGGTGTGGTAAAAAAATTAGATTAAGTTGGTTATTTATATTATTAAAATTGAATTTTTTTTCTTTAAAAATGACCGTTGCCCCAACGTCTCTCCTCAATCCTTGTGCTTTCATATGCGGTGTCTCCCCCCCCCCCCCGATTCCCCTCCCCGATTTGGGTCCCCGCGGTGATGGCGGCGGTGTTCCCGATCGGGGAATGGGGTCACCGATCCCCCTCCCCGCTAGTGCCCCGTACACCCTTAGACAAACCATATTTTTGGTCTTTGATGAGGAGACATCCGAGTCACCGAACCAAACATAGCATGAAATGGCTCGAGCACCATGCTCCGATCAAAGGATCTTTTATAACTAACTTGAGGAGACATCCGATCAAAGGATCTTTTATAACTAACTTGAGGGCCCACACTCCTAACCACCTGATAAGGACTGGTCCGACCATAACGGCCCAAACCATGTCAGCATACCCACAAGTATAAATGCTCCACTCATAACTCTAAAACGGGTAATCTTTACTTTTTCTATCTAAACTCTCCTACTCTCTCACTCATTACTCTTTTGTACTTCCAATACTTATCCTCATGCCCAAGCTTGGTCATAGAGAGGCCCCCTCACTGTGGCGAGGCTAACAGTGTTTTCTTCTCGTGCAGCTGATATTTGAGTCTTTAGTGGTGCCATCCTATCAGATTCACTAAGTTTTTCTTCCAATCAACTTATCCACATCATGGCATCATCCCTCCCATCTTTCGATGATCTCATAGCTGGAAGTACTGCTTCTATGGCAGTACTTTCCACAATTTCGGCGGGACCCATTATGTCCCATGGCACACAGATTGCACCACCTACCGTTATTTCGGTAGTCTCCGCCACAGTCACCGCTTCGGTTTCCTCAGATATATCTGAGTTTAATGATGCTTTTCTGCAATGAAATTCAGATCTCCTACGACAGCTCAAGCAGCAGCATCACGAAAAAATGTTACAAGGCTTGCACACAAATTTATTTAGAAGCTCTCACTCAGGGTCCAGCTCAATCTCCATGGGAACTCTCCTCCAGACCCCTGGTAAGTGCCGTTATCACCACATCCACTCCGATACATATTTCACAGGGTCTCACTCCCTCATATGTTAATTTTGGTAATGGCCTAAATGGCTTGTTTCATCAGGGATCCCTTGGATTCGATCCTCGAGATGACGAGTTCATCATGGCGTATTAGCCAACCTCTATGTCCTCTCAGTCAAAGTTCACACAGAGGATTGCAAATGCCCCGCTTCTGTTAAAGCTGAAAATGCCATCTTTGTTAAAATACTATGATGGAACGTCTGACCCAGATGATCACATGTTCTCCTTTGTGGGAGCCGACAAAGTCGAAATATGGCCATGCCAGCATGGAGCCACATGTTCGCACAGACGCTTACTTGTTTGGCTAGAATTTGGTTCGAAGGCCTACCGGAAGGGTCGATCAATAACTTCGAAGACTCCCGACGATTGTTTCTCCAGAATTTCTGCCAACAACGGCGTTGTCCCAAGGATATCACGGAGATCCATCATATTAAATGATGAGGCAGGGAATCAGTGGAAGATTTCCTTGATCGTTTCAATAAAGAGAGTATGCAGATCAGTGGAGCAGTCAGACAGCTAAAGGTTTCAGGGTTTTGCCACAAAGTACTTAACAAACAGTTAGTAGAAAAGCGTCACAAAGATCTACCTAAGACCATGGAAGTCCTCATGAAATGAGCCAGAGCCTCTGTTCGTGGCAAAAGTGCCTTCGGGCAGCCGAATGATGCAAACACTAAAAGTTCGAAGGTTCGAACCACCTCATGAAGGAGGAACACATACCCTCTGAAAGATTGAAGTAACAACTGGAACAGGAATCGACACCCGTATCATAAGCCGAATCATAACAACCTTCAAACCGGCCAAATACATTTTAACACCTTCTCCAAGCTATCAAAATCCCCAAGCGAGATTTTGAGCACCGACAGCACTCATTTCTCGATCCCCTCGAAGCAACGGCCCTCATCCGATAAAAACTCCAAGAAATACTGTGAATATCACTAAGACAAGGGGCACAAGACCGATGAATGTTAGGGCTTTAAATCCAGAAATCAAGAAGGCCTTTCGGTCTGGTAAACTATCACGCCTTGTTAAAGAGGTTAAATAGGGAAAGAAGCCGACAACAGTTGTAAATAATCCAAACAACGAAGCGGGTATCAACATGATCCAGGCATCTCAGTACCGAGGAACCAAACGATCGAATCACTACATGGCTGCTTAGATGCAACAACCGACTTACTTCCTAGTAATCGATCCAGCTGACGCTCGGGACAGTCCTATCATCATATCAGCGATGATCGCCGGACATCATGTTCGGTGAGTCTACGTTGATGGAGGAAGTGCTTTTGAAATAATGTACATGCAGTGTTTTCAACAACTCATCGTGCAGACGAAATAAAAGCTAGTTGAAGTTACCACTCCCTTAGTAAGTTTTTCCGGTGAAATAGTCCAACCGGTCCGACAAATTACTCTTCCGTTTACGTTTAAAGAAGATTGCAAGTCATGCGCTGTACAACTCACATTTCTAGTCGTAGGCTCTAAGTCCATCCATAACGTTATACTCGGACGACAAGGAATGCGTGCCCTCGGTGCTGTAAGCACCATGATCCACAGGGCTATAAAATTACCGACCGAGTCAGGTGTCACAATGATATATTCCGAATCTACCTTGTGTGTAGCAGAAGTGAGGTAGGCTACAATAACAAGTTCAAAGAAGTCAGAAACACCTACTGAGCTATGGTCAATCAACCTAGAATTCCTGAAGCAACAGATAGCAATTGGAGCCCAACTACCAGAACTTACCAAAAAGCTACTATGGAACTTGCTTACCACTTTGGTAGATGTGTTTGCTTAGCAACTCTAGGATATGCAGGGCGTCCCTTGGTTGATGGTACAACACAGTTTGAATGTCAAAGAATCGGTAAAACCGATAACACAAAAGAAGAGGCACATGGCTCCGGATCGGGCTAAATCTATCGCAAAGGATGTAAAAAGCCATTTAGATGCGGGAATCATACGAGAAGTCTTATACCAGACATGTCTCCAACCCAGTCATGGTTCGAAAGAAAGTTAATTCATGGAGAATGTGCATTGATTATACAAACCTAAATAACGCCTGCCCAGAAGACAATTTCCCACTTCCTGAAATCGATGAAAAAATCGATTATGTCACCATGTTCCGCCTCAAATGCTTTTTGGAAGCATAGAAGGTGTATCATCAGATGGCCATCGAGGATGAAGACAAAACAGCATTTGTCACAAACGAAGGAATTTACTATTTCACCAAAATGCCTTCCTGTCTAAAAAATGCGGGAGCCACATACACCACTTGATTAACAAAGCCTTAAGGACCAGATCGAATGAAATTTAGAAGTTTATATCGATGACATCGTGATTAAAAGAATCGATGAAGACATTGTGCTCAAAGATATTCTCGAAACGTTCACCAGGCTTCGAAGCATAAATATGAAGCTGAATCCCAAAAAATGGACGTTCGGTGTCAAAGAAGGAAAATTTTTTGGAGTAATCCGGACAAGATAGATGCAGTTCTAGCCACGAAACCAACGAATTCCGCCAAAGAAATTCAATCCTTAAATGGACGACTTGCAGCGCTCCACCGTTTCCACTCCATAGAAGCAGACAAATCTCTACCCGTTATGGATGTTCTCCGAAAAAAGTTTTAAAGCCGAATTTAAATGGTCGAATGAAGCAGCACGAGCCTTCGAAGAATTAAAGATCTGTTTAAGCACTCTTCCAACGCTTATAGTCCCGAAGGAAGGAGAAACCTTAACAGTTTATCTGGTCAGATCGCAAGGCGCAATCAGTGTTGTCTTAGCCGCGCACCGAACTGGCTCCCAGATCCGGATATATTATGTCAGCATAACCATGAAAGATTACGAAACAAGGTACCTGAGCTTAGAAAATTTGGCACTAGCTTTAGTTCATGCTTCTCAAAGGTTATAATGATACTTTCAAGCACACCCAATCGAAGTTTGAACCGATCAAATAATCCAGCGTGTCCTACGAAAGCCAGAAATGTCCGAAAGAATGGCTAAATGGGCCATAGAACTCGGTGATTTTGATATCACCTTTCGAACAAAGGTCCCAATGAAGGGCCAGTAATTGCCGACTTTCTGGTAGAGATGCTTGAAGAAAAAGACAAGACAATGAACAGTAGCCCTGACTCTAAAACCTTTGGTTGCTATATACGGACAGAGCATCAAGCGCCGAAGGGGAAGGGGCTCGTTTAATCCGAATGGTTTGGACTTTACATACATACTCCGATTCGAATTCCAAAGCTTGAATAATGAAGCTGAATATGAAGCACTGCTTGCCGGACTCCGTCTGGCTGAGAAAATCGGATCGAAGGATGTAATTGCGCACATTGACACTCTGCTCGTAACAAACCATGTAAATGGAGAGTACGAAGCAAGATAACCAAACATGATCAAATATTTAGAAAAAACCAAACAAGAAATCCAAGCGTTCGACTCGTGCAAAATTAAGCACGTACCCAGAAATAAAAACAAGAAAGCAGATGCGTTAAGCAAGCTGGCTTCAGTCTCCTTTAGCCATTTGGAAAAAGAAGTAAGGGTGGAAGTATTGGTAGCAACCTCCGTCGTAGCATCTGAAGTTTTGCAAGTCGAACCCCAGCTCAGTCTTGGATGCACCAATCATCAGTTATTTGGTTTAAGATGTCCTACCTACTGATAAAGCCCAAGCTCGGAAGATCCGGGTCAATGCATTGCAGTATCAAATGCAAGATGGGACTTTGTATCGAAAAACTTTTATGGGACTTTTGTTAAAATGTTTATACCCCGAGCAAGCCAACTACATTATACGAGAAATCCATTATGGCATATGCTGCATCCAAGCAGGCCCAAAAATAGTGGTAACAAAGATTAAGAATGCGGGTTATTATTGGCCGGGGATGCATGAAATTGCCGTTAAAGAACTCCAGCAGTGTGAAGAGTGCCAGTGGTATGCACAAGTAAGCCTTCAGGCCAAGAACGAGATGATCCCCGTGACAGCGGCTTGGCCATTCCAAAATGGGGGGTTCGATGTAGTCGTTGATTATTTTACCAAATGGGTCGAGGCTCGACCATTCATAGTGATCTCCGGATTAAACGTCACTAGATTCTTTTTGGAACAAATTGATTGTTGGTTCGGCCTACCCTTGTACATTGTAAGCGATAAAGCCAGACAGTTCACCGAAAACCCCTTCAAAAGATGGTATGAGAATCTGAAGATAAACCAAGTCTTTTCGTCCGTTTCTCACCCACAGGGGAACGAACAGGTCGAGCAAATCAATCGGCGAATCGTAGATGACATAAAAAGAATATTGGGTGTCGAAGGAAAAGGGATAGGCCGATGAACTACCGAACGTCCTCTAGGCGTACCGAACCATGCACAAGACCAGTAACGGAGAAACGCCATTCAGCTTGACTTATGGAACGCAGGCTTTTATCCCGGCAGAAATAGGCCTACCAAATCAACGAATCAGAAACATCGAGGATAACGAGCAAGAACTCTGAATGAACCTTGATCTCCTTGATGAACACCGGCATGTCGCGACAATTGAAGAAGCCCGATACAAAGAAAAGCCGGAGAAATTTTATAATGCCCGGGTAAAAATCTACATGTTTAGAGTCGGAGATTATGTGCTTTACATTAACGAAGCAAGCCGAGCGGAACCTTCGGGCAAGCTAGCCACAAACTGGGAAGGGCCGTATCAAATTAAAGAAATGAGTAGCAAAGGCTCGTACGTCCTAGATATGTTAGATGGAACTTCAATCCCGCGAACTTAGAATGGAGTGCATTTGAAGCAATGTTTTAAGTGATTTGACAGAGAATCACCGCACCAATATCACTTTTATGAGTTTTGTTTTTTAAATTTCATTATGTACACCAAGAGGGAATGCCTCGGTAACTTAATAATTTTACTTACTTGTAGGTCCCTAGAACAAAACCCGGTTCGCTAAAACGATAAAAAATGTCCGAAAAATGTAATAACAAATTTTATGGGCAAACTCGTCTCGTTACTGCAAACAAAAAATACCTTCTTTTTTTTAACACTCAACACTCCACAACCACTCTTACTGAACACATAAATTATGATCACCAAAAATTGAACAAATCTGGAAGACTTCAATCTTAACAAATTCGGAATATAATAGCAATCCCCAAATTCGGAATGTGATAAACTATTTAAATCCAGATAACCGAATTAAAATCGGATAACGGGTAAATTCGAACAACTGTTCTGAAATCCAGAATTTTGCTAAATTCGGAAGGTCTTAAGGATTAAATTTGGAAGGTTTTAAGGATTAAATTCGGAACCCTTATAAAATCCGGAAGATTATCTCAAATTCGAAACACACTATTTTTCAAACTCGGAGGATCACTTTTGTTGGGATTGAACCCTACCAGAGGAACAGATAATGTAAAGCCAAAACTAGGTCACAACAGTGGATTCACAATAAGCAGACGTTTACATTAAGCTTTCCCCTTGAAAGTGATTTATAACAACTGATGGTCTTTATCCGCTGTTCAGATACAACTACTGCCGCCCTTTCAACTGCTGATCAAAACCCTGAAGTATCCAACACTGCTGGTCCTATCTACTGATGATAAAGCACTGCCAAGTCAAGGATTGATCAACCTTGAGTAAAGCACTGACATAAAGGGAGAGCAGCTGTTTAGTGAATTATTTGTTTTATGTATAGTCAGTGGTTAGGTTAGCAGTGTTTGTGTAAGGACAGTAGTTACAGGTTGTTAGGCTGTTAGACGTCGCTTTCATGGTGACGTCAGCTGAGATACCTCAGTGGTTTGGTTTGCCTATAAATGTAACAGTACCCTGTACTGTTACATTTGATTGACTGAGCGAGTTTTCCTCCTCATGTCCAATCCTTTCATCTTGTGTGCAACCAACCTTGGGGCATCAGGCTGAGGGGGAGTTTAGTTTGTAAGCATGTCTATAATCTTTTGCTTTGAATTGTGATCTTTTGACTCTATGAGAAGCAAATGTTATCAAACTATTTTCTCCATTGATTGTGTTTACAAAGTTTGTTATTCATTTCTGCTGCACTTAAAACTGTTCATATCTATTTGATTTGTTCAAATCTCACAAACAAACACAATCATGAAAGCCTCCGATCCTAACAATTGGTATCAGAGCCCGGACAGTCAAATTCAATCTAACAATCAATTTGACATAACAGTTCAGCTCAAAATTCATTGATACTAAGGTTGGTTGTATTTAGTTGAAAAACAGAGTATCGAGTAAATCATGTTCAAAGTGGTTAATCAAAACTCTGTAAATCAACCAAGATGTCATATGACACACAAATTTCACACAACAAGTGAATTCATACACAAGTCACTCATAGTTCTCAGATCTGAAAACATATCTGTTAAACTATGGGATTATTTCATGTTTTCAAATTTGATTTCAATTGCTGTTATGAAAATTGTGATGTCACCTTATTAAAATGCTAAAGTATGAACCTCAGATTAACAAAAACCTATGTTCATAAAACATTAGTGTTTTTGTTAACTTAAAAAGAGGGGAATTAACACTTTAGTCATTCAAATCTTATGTGTTGAAAACAGGTTGAGTTCCTCAAAAGGACAAAATCAACTATGTTAAAATACATTAAGAAAATTCACAAAAACTCAGAAGTGTGTCTGTCTCAAAACTTTTGAAGTCAAAAGAAAAGAGTATAAACATAAAACACTTATGAGTCAAAGTTTAGGGTAATAATGGTCATTAAGCAACTATGTGCATTCATCTGTTCAGGAAAAGGTTTTGATTCCAGTGAATGAACTCCAAAGAGGACTAGACAAATGTTCAAAAATTTATCCACGTGTCCTCATGATTGCAATCAACTGACAAAGAAAATGGTATCAAACAATGGTCAAAATGTATTCAGAATGTTCCACAAACTGTTGTCAAACCACTGACCATTTTTAATAACTTGTGAATGATGTGATTATATACTCTATTGAAATTATACCAGATCCTTTTTTATACTATTCTCAGAGAATCCTTTAACCATTTTTTGTTGCGTTCAAAGGATTTTCTTGAATAACCAGGATATATTATTCATATTTTTTTGGAATAATATATTTGGAACTCTTGCTTGTTTTTGTTGGCAATAGTTTCAGCTCCTGTCAGGATGTAATACCTTATTTTTGCTGGTATTATTGTCCTCATAAATGGGTCAATAGGAAATGGTACATATGCCAAGATCATGTCATACTCATTTTTGCCCCAAAATTTTTAATCAAAGGTTGATTGCAAACTGTGCTTGAATTACTAGGGTACTCATGTTTTAATTGAATATTAAACGAAAATGAGTTGCCTTAGCAAAAAGTTTTCATCATCTGGGGTACTAAACCACTGTCTTTCAAAATTGACACGTGGCAAAACCTTGAATGAAAATTTTCAAAACTGCTGCTGAAACACTTGTCCTTCAGATCTGTACCATTTACCCTAACCACTGTTTTGTTCCAACGTCTGATCTCTAAACACTGTCCACTGCTGAAAGTTAACCACTGATCCCTCATTTTCTTGAAAAGCACTGATGTTCAAAATCAGTGTCTTATCCACTGATATGCTATCCACTGATAGTAAAAATCATCCACTGCCCACAATTTTTACCGTTGTAACCACTGATGCTTGATACGTCAGTGGCCCTTAAAACAATTGTTCTCCATACTTCATCCATTTCATCAGTGTTTGACACGTGGTCAGTTTTTAGCCCTCAGATCGTAATAACCGCTGCCACATCAGCGATCATTTTTTTTCCCTAAATAAAACCCTGCCCTAAACCCCAAACAGGGTTTTACACTGTCGAATTGAATTCCAAAATTCTCTTCTCAAAGCAGTTTCCAACCCTTCTTCTCAAAATCTTCAAAATCATTCTTCGTTCTTCTCCCCAAAAATGACAAAATCAAAGTCAAAATCAAAATCACAACCAAAATCAAAATCACCTTCAAAAGAGGTCGCTCAAACGACCAAAGAATCCAACGAGATACCATACAAATCTCCTCATAATTATCTGGGTTTGCTCACAAAACCTACCGATAACCACACCTTCGACACCATCATTGATACGTTATCTGCTTCAGAGTACAAAACTTTGTTAACGGCAGACGCTCCCATTTATCTACAAACCCAGAACGAGTTTTGGAAAAAGGCGACGCTTGAAAAACAAGACAATAAAGTCATAGCCATTAACTCGTCGATACAGGGTAAGGTGATCAAAATCACACCGCAATCAATATCAGAAGTTTTCAAACTGAATGACCAGAATGGTAAAATATCTTTTGATAAAGCCGTGATGAAAACTGATTTCATGAATAAGGGATATGCAGAACAATCAAAGGTAGATACCTTACAAAAAGGTTATTTTCCATCTGCACCCAAATTTTTATTTCACACACTCTTGATGTGTGTTTCAAATAAAACAACATCCTTTAACGAAATACCATTGAAGATTCAATGCCTGGGCTATGCTATTTTAAACAATAAAGATTACAACTACTCCCAGGAGATCTTCAATGACATGGTAAAGAATGTTGAAAGCAAATCATTTCTTCTTTTTCCAAGATTTCTAAGCTATTACTTTAAACAAAAATTTGAAAAAGAGGATGAAAATTTGCCCAAACAAGGTGCCCATTTTCAAATAAAAAGTATAACAATTGAAACATTTTCAAGAATGATGGCACCAATAAAATTAAAAGCAAAGGTGCCTGAGCAAACTTTAGAAACTGCCACTGATCCTCAGGCAACTTCTACTGAGCCCACTGCTCCAGGTGATCAAAGCAGCACAACCACTGCTTTGAAACCCACACCTGACATCACCAAAAAGACCAAAAGAAAAACATCCAGAAAACCCACCAAACCCAAAACAAAGGCAACTCTGGAAGATGAGATCCCAGAGCAACTGCCAGTGACAACACAAAAGTCACCACAAACCACTGCTGCTACTTCCTCACAGCAGTTGGAAGAAAGATCTCAACCCATGCCTAAAACTCCTCATGCATCCTCACAAAAGGATCAGGTTGTAAGCACAGGGACACCACAATATGAAGCTCTGAATCCACTCGGATCCATCTTCCTCAGTCCTGATCCCAAGGACATGTCTCTTTCAACTCCCATCCCCTCACCAATAATAATGCCACAATCCATGCTACCTTTATTGCATGCAGCTGCTATAGCTCAGACATAAACCACTTCCTCTCTATCACCTGTCACTGAGAGTATACCCCCACAGGTGACTGGGTCTGATGCTACTACTCCTGCTATCCCAGCAACAATTGAGGAGGTTACACCCCCTGAGTTACAAGTAACTCTCGGTGGTAGTTCAAGTGGAGCAGCAACTACAACTGGTGGATCAACAGATCCTCAGTTGGACAGTTGTTTCATAAGTAAGACTCCTTTGAAGGCAATTTCTTCCATGGTAACTTTGGTAACCACCAGTGAGTTGGATCTAACCACTGGTACCATCAAAGGTTTATCGAGTGCTGAAGAAAGAAGTCCCCAGTACCAAGAACAAGGGGCATCAATGGGTGATTTTTGGGACTCTGTTCCTAAGTCACACATTGATATAACCACTGTTGGTGGGGATTCAGATGATCCTACTAATGTAGGTGATGATTCAAAATATCAGGAATTGACGAAAAGAGTTGAAAAACTTGAAGATTCAGTTGCTGAAATTAAAGACATGGTGCAAGAGATTTTAAAAGCTCAAAAAGCACAAGCCACTGCTGTTCCTACTCAAGCACCTGCACAACATGCATTTGCTGCAAATTAGCTTTGGAATATTTTTCAACCCATGCTTGAAAAACAGCAACATATGGCTGATCAAAAGCATGCTATTTAAGTACAAATGCTGACCAACATGGTGGAATCACAGTTTAAAGACACTCAAGCAGATATAAAGGCTATAAAGGCTAGCATTCAAAGCACCTCTGGCAAAGTTCCGTCTTCCATATCATTTCTTGTTAACCCCCCTTCAGATAATGCCAAAAAGGGGGAGAATATCAAGCTGTTGGGAAAAATGAATTAGATGGGAATAGAACATGGCCTTCATATTGAGCCTGAAAAAGAAAAAGAGAAAGAAAAGCAGGTCTCAAAACCTGTTAGTCAAACAGCTGATACACCAGTAGTTACAAAAACTGCTGTCAGTAGCCAAACAGCTCCCATGTCATCAACACACACACCTTCAACACACACCACTCTACCACACACCACCACAACTACTGCTCTACCACCATCATCTACAATCACACCATCACCACTGCCTCCTGTCATAAAACAGAAGACAACAGATGTTACAACATCTGTTGTAATGACAACAGCGGTTGAAGCACCAGTTGTTTCAACAGTTGTTTGTCAGACACTCCCCATCATTCAAACCACTGATTCACCCAAAACATCATCTGCCCCTTCTTCATTAAAAAGGAGAAGGAATCTCATATCAGATAATGATTCACCACCACCATCAAAAACTACCTCACCACTTCCATCCCCTGCTCAAAAGCAGAAGACAACTGCTGACATATCAGCAGTTGTAATGACAACAGATGTTGAGACACCAGTTGTTTCAACAGCTGTTAGTCAGTCATCCACCACTGCTCTCACCTTTCCTACATCACAAGCAAAGCTCTTCAACAGAAAAAGAAAGCCAATCCCTGCCGAAGAGGGTATACATGATCCTAATGCTGCACAACATCCACTGGAACTTGAAGCTATAAAAAATGAGATGAGGCAATTCTATACAGAAGAAGATACTTCAAAAAGAAGATTCTCCTCACTCATAGGCTACATGCCACCAGATGATATGGATGACTACCTCAAAATCAAGGCAAGGCAAGTTAAACTAAGAGCTAAAGTTGAGAGTGAACGTGAACGTTTAAGCGAAGATGGCATTGCTAAAAGACTGGAGTTCTACTTCACAAAAGTAAAGCAGATAGAAGAGTTTGCACAAGACCTAAACAAAGAAAAGGCTGAACAAAGGAAAAAGTTAAGAAAACAATATGTAGCCTACATCATGAAAGAGAAATTCTATCCTGCTGAAGAACAACAGTTCAAAGAATGGCCAATAGTCGCTCTAAAGCATGAAGCAGAAAGGATTGAGAAAATCAAGAATGATCCTACAAAGAAGAAGAATGCTCCAAACTGGAGCAAATACAAAAAGCTCATTGCTGACCTAACTGCTGAGTATAAGAGAAAGAAAAAGGAGCTGGTGGATGCAAAAATGGATACTGCTGAAGCCATATCAAAATGGTCAAAACAGCAGACTGATGAAGCCTATGAAAGGCTAAAGAAAAGAAAGATAACTATTTCAAGCACCTCAAAGAAGCATGAACAAAGAATGAAGCTTGAACAGTAGATAGAGAACCTCAAAACACTGTTCCGATCTACTTTTATGACAAACCAAGAGGAAAAAGAACAGTTGACCAGTGAAGAGGTGAAAGAAAAGGAGGTTGAGTACTTCACAGAATCCATCATGAAAATGGGTCTAAAAGAAGAAAGCTCAGAAAAACTTCAAAACCTTTTTAAAGGGATGTTAACCAAACCTGCATCACTAAACACTTCAACAGACATGACAGACATTGAAAGGCAGGAGCTGATTGAAAGAGAAACTGCAGAAGATATAGCTGCAGCAAATGATGTCATAGAAATGGCTTTCAAAAGAATGTCTGAAAGTCTGCAAGTCTTCTCAAGGCCAATATCTCAAAGCTCATCAACAAATAAATCTCTCCCAAGAAATCCATTGGGTTTAAAAGTACTAAAGTGGCTCTCTGATCAAAAGACCCACGTATTGACTCTGGTCAGATCCAATGGAGAGGTGAAGTATATATCAAGGAAAGAAGCACTAGGCCTTAGTGTTCAAGATTTGCAGGATCTCCTTGAACTTACACTGTGCCGGGATGAAGATGACACAAGTTCTAAGGAATTTGAAGAAGAATTTAAAAGAAAAGCAAGGGAACTTTTGATGAGAAATAAAGATCCAGAATAATGACAGGTTTTGGCATTATCTGTTCCAGGGGGGAGATTGTTGGGATTGAACCCTACCAGAGGAACAGATAATGTAAAGCCAAAACCAGGTCACAACAGTGGATTCACAATAAGCAGACGTTTACATTAAGCTTTCCCCTTGAAAGTGATTTATAACAACTGATGGTCTTTATCCGCTGTTCAGATACAACTACTGCTGCCCTTTCAACTGCTGATCAAAACCCTGAAGTATCCAACACTGCTGGTCCTATCTACTGATGATAAAGCACTGCCAATTCAAGGACTGATCAACCTTGAGTAAAGCACTGACATAAAGGGAGAGCAGCTGTTTAGTGAATTATTTGTTTTATGTATAGTCAGTGGTTAGGTTAGCAGTGTTTGTGTAAGGACAGTAGATACAGGTTGTTAGGCTGTTAGACGTCGCTTTCATGGTGACGTCAACTGAGATACCTCAGTGGTTTGGTTTGCCTATAAATGTAACAGTACCCTGTACTGTTACATTTGATTGACTGAGCGAGTTTTCCTCCTCATGTCCAATCCTTTCATCTTGTGTGCAACTAACCTTGGGGCATCAGGCTGAGGGGGAGTTTAGTTTGTAAGCATGTCTATAATCTTTTGCTTTGAATTGTAATCTTTTGACTCTATGAGAAGCAAATGTTATCAAACTATTTTCTCCATTGATTGTGTTTACAAAGTTTGTTATTCATTTCCGCTGCACTTAAAACTGTTCATATCTATTTGATTTGTTCAAATCTCACAAACAAACACAATCATGAAAGCCTCCGATCCTAACAACTTTAAATCCAGAATGTTTTACCAGTGTTTTAAATTTGGAAAGCTCAAACCTTAATACTTCATAGTTTTGGAACACTTAACAAATCACAAATTATGAACTATTCACAAACCCTGAACACTTAACAAATTCGGAATTGTCTTAGCAATTTAAATCTGGAATATAACACTCCCACAAATTCGGAGAACTTTAGTAAATTCAGAATTTTATAACAAATCCAAAATTTGCTTCCGTACTTCCTAAAATTTGCGTGGTTTTGGTAAATCATAAAATTGTGACATCAGAGTAATGTGAGTTTACCCTCAAACTTAGGAACCCTAATGATCAAAGAAGGTTGGCGGTAGAAACTCTCTTCAAACAAAAACTTGACTCCTGCAAATCAATCTCGAACCATATAATAAGAGCAAAAGCTCTAATACTAATTGCAGGTTCTTATCACGTGGATCGTTACGAGATTGACAATCAACCAAGGGTGAGGAATCCCCTTAGTTAATCACATGAACACAGAAAAAAGTTATTCAGATGAAGAACACAACAATCACTTTCAAATCGGTATTCTACTGATCAACCAACACGATTATTTACAATCTATTCAATACCATAAGAAATCTCTCAGCCACTCTGTGTAGATTTCTCACTCAAACTCACAGCCGCTCTCTATGTAATTGAATTACTCACTAGACCACTAACTCTCAGGATTAACCAAAACCCTAATACAAAACATGTTTATTTACTACATGTTTCTATACTAGGCTTTGGACTTGGCTAGGCCATTCTCCAAGCCCACTACAAATCTAAATAAGCTAAACAGAAATGCTAAGCCCAATACAAATATCCAAAGACTAAGATATTAAACTATTAAGCTGTTGTCACAGAATATGCACCAACAGACTCCCCCTTGACAATAGCTTCATAGTGTAACTTTATCTTCAAACATCTTGCAATATTTTTGGTCTTTGGATAGCTTCAGCTACACACAGTTCCTGACACCAACAGATTCCCCCTTAGCTGATGCTTCTAATCTCCAAAACTTTCATTCGTTGTAGACTAGTGAACTAGCATTCTATGGTTAAGCATGTATCTCCAAATTATTTCATATGTCTTTGTAGTGTAGTAGAAGGATCCTACCATGCATCTTCACACTTCTTCATTCGAATAACCTTCACACAAAATCTGCATTTTACGTGTATTCTGCACTTCATTTTGATAACTGCATCAATCTATTTAGCAACACAAGAAAATATCTTGAAAAACCATTAGTCTTTTTCACATGCAACATAAACCAATAATTTATATTATCATGCAAATACAATAACCCTCCAGTTCAAAATGGGAGAGGTTTTAAAGGAAAATATTTTTGGGCTTTTTTTATATTTTCAAAACAAACTAAGCAATCTGAAAATATATATAATACATATTTTTGTGACAGTCACGTGCAAGAAGATTATATGTCGCAACCCCCGACCCCATCCCGGGAGCGGGAGCCGCGAGCACGAGTCAGGTGGTATCGGTGTTTATTAATTTGGTAGTGAAAACGAGACATCAGGATCATAGTTAGGAAATAAATTCCGAGTTTCAAAACACCAAACTTTTATATTAAACCAATGGGATAAAACCCATATTGTTATAGGGATAAACCCTAGTTTGCTGAAAACATAATTTATTCGTTATTCAGGTAACTTATACCCACTTTATTTAAGCCTTCAGTGCTCTATAGCTGGCTTCTAATAGCTTCATATCAAGTTACATGAAACGCGTTTTAAAAATTTTTATCAGCAAGAAATACTGGCGAGTACATTCCAATTTATAAACAGAAGTTGTTATAACTTTACAGTATTAAGAGCGATTACAATGTTTATATCTAACCAAAAAACTCCAAGTACTTGCCACTCAACGGATATGTGATTATGGTCATATCACACATTGGCTACCCGTGTCCAATTGTGAAGATTATCAAGTAATGTATACAAAACCCCATAATACCGGCAATAATTTGTAGACTACAAAGACTTAATCACTTTAAGTATAACTGGAAAACAATTGAGGTTTTGTAAAATAGTTTGGTAGAAAAAGAGAATGACTCACATTGTAAATTTAGGTTTTTCTATAGGCTTCCTGGTGATATTTTCTGATAATTTTCTTGAGTTCCTATTAAAAAATATATAATGCACGCATGTTAGTATAATAACCCAAATTCAACTTATCAATACGACCTGAGACAGAACCCCAACGTACCTAGTCAGGCAGAGCCTTGACATGCGTTGCTGGATTTTAAATCAATCGGACAAGGTATCGAATTAGTGATCGGGGGTTAAAATACTTACAACGAGGCAGAGCTTCATGATTTACGGGGTATTTTAACTGAAATTTTTGTATTATATAGACTGAGAGAGAAAGAAAGAATGAACAATTTTGAAATGCAGTCGAACTGCTTAATTTATAGGGGTTTCAGGACCCTGTCGCGCCCTGTGACACAAACAGGGGTCGCCCGTTGACGTGTTTGTCGTGGTACACGCAAATTTAATCCCAATAACAGCTATAGATAGTGGTAAATGGGTATCGAACTCAGGGAGTATGTGGAAAATATGTCGATTAAATAGCTTTGCACTTAACTAAAATTAAACTAAAACTTGCAGAAATTAAAAGTCAAAAGTTTATTGTTTTGGTTTTAAGAACTAATATTAACTAATTAAAATTTTCAAATCAAAGATTAGTTTTAAAGCAGAATAGGAGAAAGCGACCATCCTAAACTTCCGGTTTGCTTTTGAAAATTGTGTTCAATTTCACTAGAAAGAATCACATAGACATGATTCATGTATGATTGTTTGTTCGTGATAAAAGGGAACTAAGTACTCGGATTATGAAAACGCGAGGTTGTTACCCGATAACCAATTGACTAATATCCAACCCTAATCCCTCCCGTGATATCTCGATTGTCAGCGACACCAAGAACGTACGGTTCAGAATATGATTATAACATCAATCAACAATTTACAAACAAACATTCACACACCATAATAAACAAACAAACATTGCAAGTCTATTATTCTAGAAATACGAATCCAAACACAAAAGTCATAGACAAACCTTCAATTCAGGATGATCACCATAAGTTTAGCCGGACATAGCATGGTGAATCATCATAACAACAAGTTTAGTGTTCATACCAATCAAAAACATAAACCGAATGTTAGAAAATTGTTTGGAACCAAGTACAATCAGCCAAAATCGCCCCTAGAACTCCAGAGAAACGTCCAATGATGAGATAGCTCAAAAGACACCCCAAAAACTGAATAAATGAGGCAGTTACGGAATTCTGCGCAGCTTCCACCGTAATTTACGGTACCACCGTAAATTACGGTGGACCACAAATTGTTACGGTGATAACAGACTGAGTTACAGTGGAATTCAGGTGAGTTTCAGGGACACCGTATAATACGGTGGTCACCGTATAATACGGTGGAGCCCTGAATTTTGTGCCTTGTTTCTTCTTTTGTTCCATGCACGACCTGTTCCAAGCCGAACCGTCCAAAGCTGCATTTTTTCCATTTTAAGCTCCCGAACCGCACCTGAAACATAGGCAAACGTAGTTATCTAATTCAAGATAATTACACGATTAAGTGAAGGATAATTTCATCTTTTAACATCATTAAGGGTTGTCCTATGGACCACCCGTCACATCCCCATACTTAACCGTTGCTTATCCCAAGCAACTCATCAAATCAATTTCAAAACAAACGATCAATGTAAACCAAGCAGAAACATGTAGTCCTTTTACTAACCCCTTTTTAACACCCAAAATAACACACCCCTCACTATGTCTCTACTCTCGGTAACAAGTAAGCACTAGCAATATGAACTAGACACACAAAGGCTAACGGGCGGTTGTACAACTATAGGCTTGTACCTAAATCGATCCTTCTCCTAAAACGTGTCAAACATGAATGCAAATCAAAGGGACTTTCAAGGTTGTAACGTGGCTAGGTGTATGGGTAGGAAATGGAATATATATTAAGTAGCAAAAACTTAACCCGGTCTTTTTATTACATAATCAAATAAACAAACAACTACCAACTTAACAAATATATACAAAACAACTAGACATCATTTCTTTTTCATTTTTCATTGCTTTTTCTCTTCTTTTTTTTTAATCAAACAAACATATAATAAAGCATCAAACATATCTATATCATACTACTAAAACTACTACTACTAACACTATAAGACCGGGTCAAGTTGGGTAAATTTTTAGGTAACTAGCTAATGGGTAACAAATGATAGGCTTTTAGGCACAAACTTGGGCAACTAAATGTCCAAACCCCCGCCCCTCTCACTACTATGCTCATATATATAACTTATGAGGTCCAACCCCCCAAATCCTACACTCACACACACTAAAGACGAGGCTCCCTAAATGCCCTTATCCCCTTCGCATTCATATCCAACTAAGGACTCAAACCGTATCAAGGCACAAGTTCTAATGCACCCCCACCCGTAGCCACTCTCATCAAAGACAAGTTTTATTTAGTTACATGTGTGGCTTTAACTCTCACCAAGAATAAAAGGGTATCAAGGGTTGCCGGTGCATCATTTGGGGTTAATCTAGGGTGTTCAATTCTCACCTTGTTTTGCTTGATTTAAAATTTTTTCAAAATCTTCAAAAATTTCCCCCTATCCCCACACTTGGGATACATTGACCCTAATGTATGGTTTTAGGAGGATTTGATCACTAACATCTTTCACACTAAATGAAAGCTCAACACTCAAACCACAAATTTCTTTTTGAATTTTTCATTTATATATATATATATATATATATATATATATATATATATATATATATATATTTAAAACATCACACCGCCAACTCGCACCAACCCAACATAACATCACAACTCAAACTAACACCACCCAACCGCCCAACCATAAACATATCAAACTAAATAAATATATAAAATATACAAGGAAGGAACACGACCTGACTAGTAATAGCGTGGTCTTGGAGGTCCAAAAATGGAAGACATCATGTCATTCCATTCTCCAAATGCAAATGAACCGCTACTACTCCCCACCTTGTTGTTGAGCTCCTTCTTGTTGGCGCGGGTCAATCCATTGTGTATGATGGAGCGGCGGGGTCGGATACGATATACTACCATCATAAGGTGGTAGAGACGCATAATCCACATGTTGTGGATCCACAACCACTGGCTGCCTGGCGTGCCAATCTGCATGCAATCTTCTTTCTTGATCATCATGGTATCGATTATTCATTTCTACTTCATGGGAATACGCGTGTGTGCGATTCCACGCCTCTTGACGATCGAAGCTTCGTTTCAAAGACCGCTCCATGCTTGCACTCATCATTGTATGTTGATCAAATAACGTCCGGTCCGAACCCGACCAAGACTCAAAAATGGGTGCCGGAGGACGTTGATTTTCGATAACCTCTTGCATCGTGCCCTCATAAGCCCAATTCGGCACATAGGAATGCTCCGTATAATCGTAAAAAGCACCACCATAACCTCTACCATGGCCCCCTTGGCCCTCATTCTCACCACCATGCGGCTCGTCCGCATAATCCTCATCACCACTTGGAGCCTCCACATCACTTTCCGGCTCATCTGCTTCTCCCGGTAAAAGATCTCTTGCACCCACCTTTAGTGCTCTCCATCGCTGCCCCTCCGACTTAAGTTTATGATATCTTTCAGATTGGGTGTAGGTCCACCCATAACCCAGCTTTTGTAGAGTAAAAGACTGATGCCTCTTCGGATGCCCAACATCTTCCGACGTAATTGCCTTTTGCTGCTTCATCAATCCCGTGATAATCCGGCAATACGGGACAATGTCTCTCCCAAACTTGTTTCGGCTAATCCAGAGGTGGTACATGATTAAGTAACGAATTGGAAAGCGCGGAGACCCATTTAGTAGAGAATAAAGGACGGGTACCTCCGGATATCTCACTTGCTCCTTGTCCCCCCTTCGCGGAATGACATTGAGAACGCAGATTGTTAACAACAACTTCACTTCAATGCTTAAGTTCCTCCGGTATAAAACTCCACTGTAAGTACCGGGCAAAAACAACGCTTCTAACATATCATTCCAACGAGGATGCTTATCCGGTTTGTGAAACAAATCATCAAGGCTCGGGATCATGTACTCACGAGCATGTAAACTATCATACTTCCCCAACTTCTTTAGCGTGTCAAACGACATCTCTACAGGGATCCCATTCACTTCACCTACCAATTTCATTTGTGACGGCTTTTCATATGTGTTGCACTTGAGGGTTGCCATCCATTCTTGGATTTCATCAATGAATAAAGTTTTCTTATCCTTGTCATAGCAACTTAGAGCTCCCTCCCATCCTAACGCACGGAATTGAGCAAACACATTGAATGGCCCAAATTCAACTTCGACCACCTCCCTTTCACATATGAACGCGGCTGCCTTGTTTTTCAATCGGTTCATCCTATCATGGTATAGAGTTGGTTGCCAATGCTCTGGTTGGTCTTCCAATGAACCCGACTCCCATTTTGGTTTGTTAGATGGATCCAACTCTATCATTTCTTCATCCTCACTTTCACTTTCACTAACTCGACCCAAATATTGTCTCTTTTTCGGTTGTTGTTCCGGCCGCTTGCCCTTATCTTTAGATGAAGAAGACGAACTTGCTCCGGCTTTTTCCTTTGTCTTAACCATTTTCCTACACACATTAAGGCAAGCAACACAACCAAACAAAACAAAATTAGACTCTTTTCTCCAAAATATCCCCACACTTGCTTGTTACTATGGTTGTAGATGTTAGTGAACCAAGAGTTTATAAATTTTTCAAAAATTGGGCATGATGTCTCTACAACGTAGAGATTCCCAAAAGTTCACTACTTTACTATCAATCCTACATCTACAAACCATAACCATGTTCAAGTAACAAGTCAAAACTATGAACAAGCAAGTGGGTATGAACAAATAACCTAAATAACCTTAATTTTCACAATGTATCATCAAAATATAACAAATAAGCTTCCATACCTTAGTTTGAAGATGCTAGAATGCTTGTGAAACAAAAACTCCAAAAACCCCTAAAATTTTCGGACCTAGGGTTTGAAAACCGGACACGAAAGCTTCGTTTTTTCGCAAGTCTCTTCTCAAAATCAGAAAATTCGTGAAAAATTAGTCAAGATAGACTCCGATTTCACTTGATTTGGTTGAAAATTGAAAGAGATAGGAAGGATTAAAGGTTGAAGAAGAATGGGGATCTTGTGGGTCTTTGTGAAAGTGATGGATGATGACAGATAGAGGATAAAGTGGAATGAAATCGAATGGTTGGGGTTATTATCGTGACTAATTGTTGTTAAATTTTTTTTATTTTTTTATATGCGCTGCACAAGATTGACGGATCAGTTTTCCAGATCCACCGTAAATTACGGTGTGGACCGTAAATTACGGTGGATGCTGGAACAAAAATTCCACCGTAATTCAGTGAGTTTCTACCGTAAATCCCAAAAATTTTCATTGCCCACCGTAAATTACGGTAATACCGTAAATTACGGTAGTATCTGGGCGTTTTTTCTTGGCCAAAAACTCGAATTTTAAGTATATTTTTTTATATTTTTTTTCAGTTTTTTCGATTTTTTTTTTAATTTTTCAAAAACATGTAAGAATTACCCTACCCCCTCGAAAGTCCCGTGTTGTCCTCAACACAATGTTAGAGTAATTCGTGATCCGAATATCCCCACACTTGTTTCAAACACGGATTTCAAGGAAATACGGTAATTGTGCAAACTATACAAAATAAAACAAAATGAAATGCTACTATTTACACTACCAAACCTGGGCCTCTCACGGTTGTTCCTCATCGACCGGGCGTAGAATATAGCCCACTTTGTCAAGCTCCAAGTTGTTTATGTCGTGCCCCTCCAAGTATGGTTTCAACCGGTGACCGTTCACCGTTTGTTGTTTAAGTGTTTGCTCGTCTTGGATGTCTACGTCACCAAACCTTCCAACTCGCCGAACAACATACGGGCCCATCCATTTACTTTTAAGCTTGCCCGCAAACATTTTAAGTCTTGAGTTGTATAACCAAACTTTTTGACCCACTTCAAACGTTTTCTTTCTCAATTTTGCATCATGCACCTTCTTGAGTTTATCTTTATACGCCGATGCACATTCATACGCCTCGTCTCTAAGCTCTTCAATTTCACACAATTGTAACTTCCTCATCTTTCCCGCTTCATTGTAATCCGCATTAACCGTAGTGATTGCCCAATAAGCCCGATGCGCTAACTCCATTGGCAAATGACAACCCTTCCCATAAACCATCCGGTAAGGTGTTGTGCCAATAGGAGTTTTGTAGGCCGTTCGGTATGCCCACAACGCATCATCCAATTTACTCGACCAATCCTTCCTATCCGTTCTTACCGTCTTCATGAGAATTTCCTTGATTTGACGGTTGGACACCTCGACTTGTCCACTCGTTTGCGGATGGTAAGGTGTGGCAATCCGGTGATTCACACTATACCTCTTCAACAATTTCCCGAAATTAAAGTTCTTGAAGTGCGAACCACCATCACTTATGATAACTCTTGGAATGCCAAAGCGTGAAAAGATGTTGGATTGAACAAATTTACAAACAACCGAATGGTCGTTTGTGCGTGTTGCAATAGCTTCAATCCACTTTGAAACATAATCCACCGCTACCAAAATATATAGGAAGCCATTCGAATTTGGGAAAGGACCCATAAAGTCAATACCCCAAACATTGAATATTTCCACAACCAAGATTGGTTGTAATGGCATCTCATCCCTCTTCGATATGCTTCCCATCTTTTGACAATTTATGCAATTTCTAGCGAACTCACATGCATCCTTGAAAATTGTGGGCCAATAGAACCCACATGAGAGAACCCGATAGCCTGTTTTGTGCCCACTAAAATGACCTCCACATGTGAACGAATGAGCATGGGTCAAAATTTCCAACACTTCTCTCTCGGGCACACACCTTCGTATAACTTGATCCGGCCCAATCTTGAAAAGATCCGGTTCATCCCAAATGTATTGCTTCACTTGGACCATAAATTGTTGTCGTCGCTTTTTGGTCCAATGACTTGGGATGGCACCCGTGGCTAAGTAATTAACGTAATGAGCATACCACGGTGTAACAAAGGTGGAAACGGCTAAGAGTTGCTCATCGGGAAACGTTTCATTTATTTCACTATCATCGTCGATCCCTTCCACCGGAATCCGAGACAAGTGATCCGCCACTACGTTCTCACTTCCCTTTTTGTCTCGGATCTCTAAATCGAACTCTTGTAATAACAACACCCACCTAATTAAGCAGGGCTTCGCATCCTTTTTCTCCATCAAATATCGGACCGCACTATGATCCGAATAAACCACCACCTTGCTCCCCCAAATATAAGCACGAAACTTATCTAAAGCATACACCACTGCTAATAACTCCTTTTCGGTTGTGGTGTAATTGAGTTGCGCTGCAGATAAAGTTTTGCTTGCATAGTAAATCACCACCGGTTTTTTATCAACCGGTTGACCCAAAACTGCACCAATAGTGGTGACGCTTGCATCACACATTATCTCGAACGGCTTTGACCAATCCGGTGGTTGCAAGATAGGAGCTTTGACCAAGTGTTCCTTCAAAATAGTGAAAGCTTGCATACACTCGTTAGTAAAATCAAATGGGACATCTTTTAATAACAAATTGCATAAAGATTTGGTGATAACACTAAAACCTTTTATGAAACGTCTATAGAAACCCGCATGTCCCAAAAATGACCTTACACCCTTAACATTTTTCGGAGGTGGCAAAGATGCTATTACCCGTATTTTTGCCTTATCCACCTCCATTCCCCTTTCAGAAATTACGTGACCCAACACAATGCCTTCTTGCACCATGAAATGACTTTTCTCCCAACTAAGCACTAAATTTTTCTCAACACATCTTTTTAAAACTTTTTGTAATTCGTTAAGACAAGATTCAAAACTAGTGCCAAAGATTGAGAAGTCATCCATAAACACTTCAAGCGACTCTCCAACCATGTCCGAGAAGATACTCATCATACATCGTTGGAAAGTTGCCGGTGTATTACACAAGCCAAATGGCATTCGCCGAAAAGCGAAGGTGCCATATGGACAAGTGAAGGTGGTCTTGTGTTGGTCATCCGGGTGTATTGCTATTTGATTGTAACCCAAATACCCGTCCAAAAAGCAGTAATATTTTTGACCCGATAATTTTTCAATAATTTGGTCAATGAAAGGTAGCGGGAAATGGTCCTTAGAAGTGGCGGCATTCAGTTTTCGGTAGTCAATACATACACGCCACCCGGTAACCGGTCGAGTGGCTATTTGTTCACCATTTTCATCTTTGACTACTTGAATGCCGGCCTTCTTAGGCACAACTTGGGTGGGACTCACCCAAGCACTATCCGAAATCGGATAGATGATTCCCGTGTCCAACCATTTAATTACCTCTTTTTTAAATACCTCCCTTAGGTTCGGATTCAATCGCCTTTGAGCTTCTCGTGTTGGTTTGGCATCTTCGGTGGTAATAATCTTGTGCATGATGATTGATGGACTAATTCCTTTGAGATCGGCAATCGTCTATCCAATAGCTCCTTTGTTTTCTTTCAAAACTTCCAACAGTGCTTGCTCTTGTGCCAACTCTAAATTAGAGGCAATAATGACCGGTAAAGTGTCATTATCCCCTAAGAACGAATACTTCAAATGGCTCGGCAAGTCTTTAAGTTCCAACTTTGGTGGTTCCTCTAACGATGGTATAGTACCCGAATTTATTTCCGCCGGTAAGCCCTCGAATTGATGAGTCTATGGTGGTCGACCTTCCTTTAAAGCCATGACATCCTGTTTTTCCTCTTCAACCCGAAGTACATAAGCATGTACATGTTCAGAAAAATCACACAAACAAATATCCATACCATCCTCCTCATACTCATGCGGGTTGCATCCATCAACTATATCTGCCATGAAACACTCATTAACACCATTAGCATTAGAATTGTTAGTAAAAACATTCAAACGCATTTTTCGATTCCCAAAGGTCATATCGACTGTACCAAATCTACAATCGATCATGGCATGCGCGGTGCTAAAAAATGGCCGACCCAAAATTACGTTTTGTTGTTGTTTTGGGTTCGTGGACGAGTAGTCCAAGACTAAAAAGTCAACCGGGTAATAGAACTCATCAATTTTAACAATTACATTTTGAACCATTCCCCGGGGTAACTTATGGGACAAATCGGCTAAAACAACCGTTGTCTCTACCCTAGCTAACGGACCAAAGTCATATTGGTCATATAAGCCCCCCAGTAAAATGCTAACCCCGGCTCCAAGATCTAGTAACGCCTTCGCCATTTGAAAATTACCAACTTGAATGTTAATTAGAGGCGTGCCCGGATCTTGGAGCTTAGGAGGAAGCTCCCCATTCAAAACCGCACTCACTTGCCCGGTTAAATCGACCCGCTTAGGCATTTTCTTCTTGTTTTGCCTTTTTTGTGTACATAACTCTTTTAAAAATTTTGCATAGGCGGGTACTTGTTTTATTGCATCAAGGAGTGGAAGGTTAATTTTAACTTGTTTAAACATATCCCACAACTCTTCTTTTTGGGAACTCTTGATGCAATGAAATTTTTCTTTCCCGGGTCAAGTAAAGCTGATGGAAACGGGACTTGACTCGGTTCACTCTCAACTTTTTCATTCTTTTCGTTTCCACCCAACCCCGGTTTGTTAACATTGGATTCTTTAGGTTTAACCGGTGAAACTTCATCATCACTATCATTACCCGTGATATCCTCAACTACCCCCTCAACCAATTCGGGTGACAAATTGGCTTTAAATTCTTTTCCACTTCTTAAAACACTAACATGATGAACATTAACATTACCTCTTGACGAACCATGTGAAGGATTTACCTTGGTATCACTAGGAAGTTGACCCTTGTTTTTCTTCAATTCCGCCACATCGGTTGCTAATTGACCCATTTGGGTTGTTAGTGATTGGATGCTTTTGTCACGAACCTCATCTTTTTGCATTCGAACTTCATCAAGTTAGTTCCGTTTTTGCATCTCCGCTTGCATGCATTTTAGCATTTCCATCATCTCATTTCCACCCGAAGACCCCCCTTGTTCTTGACCCGTTTGATATTGCTTTTGATACCCTTGATTGTTCCCACCTCGATATCCACTTTGATTGTTGTAAGGTTGGCGCGAACCAAAGTTACATTGGCTACCTTGAAAGTTTGGGTTAACTTGATTTGAAGGGTTCCCATACCGAAAATTTGGGTGGTTCCTCAACCCGGGGTGGTAGGTACTAGAATTCATGTTGTTGTAATTTCTACCACCCCCTCCTTAACCTTAGACCGCGTGAACTTCTTCATATTGCCCTTCCACCATTCCTTAGAAATTTTCAGCCGCATGACCTATTTCATTACACAAGGCACAAACATCATAAATTTGGTTAGTAGTTTGAACATTACCATCATCTATTGCGTGCACTTGAGGTCGGGCAATGGCCGGTCGTGCTCTCCTCGATGCTTGAGCTTTTCTTTTTGATGTAATTGCCATGTTCTCCAAAAACTCCCAATCATCATTCTCGTAGTTTGTACCAAAAGTCCCACCGGTAATAGACATTAAATCGCGAGCATCTTCGGCACTCAACCCCTCATGGAAAGCATTCATCAACTCCCAAAGTTCAATCCCATGGTGAGGGCAATTCTTGATCATCATATTGAAATGTTCAAATGCCTCATGGAACATTTCACCATGTTGTTGTTGAAAACTCCTCAACCCCTTCCTAGCATCGTTGGTCTTTTGAGCGGTATAAAATTCGTCTAGGAAAATTTGTTGCATCTCCGCCCAAGTATAAATAGATGCTGAAGGCAAAGTGTAGAACCACTTCTTTGCCTTGTCCTCCAAAGAAAATTGAAACAGGACTAACTTGACATCATCAGCCGAAAAACCTTGACTCCCAAGGGTATTGTAAATTGAGTCATAGGCCTCTAAGTGGAAATATGGTTCTTCCGTTGCTAGACCTTTATATTTCGGAAAACTTTGCAAAGAATTTGTTCTCAATTCAAATGTCCTCCCTTGATCATTGTGAGGAATAACTACCGGTGAGGGATTTTGAGTGATTACCGGCCTAAAATGCGCTTCAATTCCTCTCGCATGTTCTCTAAGATGCCTTCTTGGCATCCCCAACCTAACCCTTGGTCGAACAGGACCCATTGGCCTTGGTATATGCCCTTGTGGTGTGAATGGTTGTTGAAATTGCTGTTGTGGCATCGGTTGGTGTTGAATCGGCCTTTGGAATCGTGGTTGTACATTTTGTGGGCGAACTTGTTGCAATGGTATAGGGCGTTGCACTTGTAGCCCTTGTGGTCTTGGCCGAATATGTTGTGATATGAGTTGTTGTTGTTGTGGCACTCCACCTACACTTGCCATCCCTTGAGATTGGCTTTGCACATAACCAAACTCTCCTTGATCACCATAACCCCCATAAGCATACCCGTCTTCATCATAGCCCTCAAAATCTTCGTATCCTTCCTCATATCCATCTCCCCCTATACCCGAAGTTTGCCCAAATGGAATGGATGAGTATTGAAAGCCCATTTGGTTTGATGGTCTAAATGTAGAGGTAGAATGGACAACAGTTGAACCTTGTGGTACTGTATAGGTTGAGGATGATTGCCCTGAAACTGGGAAGAAATGAGTGAGTGGTGGAATCGTAGTAGATGGGCTAAAGGTAAGACTGGGTTCGACTTGAGTAGTAATCGGCTGTGTAGTGTTGGATGGTGTAGTATCATGAGGTGGAGTAGGAATTGTAGTAGTGTTAGGTATAGTGGTGTTTGGTGATGGTTGTGTGGAAGTAGGTATGAATGATGAGGTCGTTTGACCCGTTGTGGGTGGTAATTGAGATTCTTGCATGATGTTTCATGGTGTGATGGGTGAAGTGGGTGAACCAATAATTCTGTTTTCTCGTACTAACACACGATTTTTCCTTAATGTTCTTTCGATCTCCGGATCAAATGACAATGTTGACGCTTTGTGAGAGCCTCTAGTATGCATGCACCTGTAGAACCTGCACACTAAACACACTAGTGTAAACCCGAAAATAACAAAGCAAAACTAACAAACTGACACACGTTGCGCACTACTCCCCGGCAACGGCGCCAAAATTTGACGTGTTTGTCGTGGTACACGCAAATTTAATCCCAATAACAACTATAGATAGTGGTAAATGGGTATCAAACTCAGGGAGTATGTGGAAAATATGTCGAATATATAGCTTTGCACTTAACTAAAATTAAACTAAAACTTGCAGAAATTAAAAGTCAAAAGTTGATTGTTTTGGTTTTAAGAACTAATATTAACTAATTAAAATTTTCAAATCAAAGATTAGTTTTAAAGCAGATTAGGAGAAAGCGACCATCCTAAACTTCAGGTTTGCTTTTGACAATTGTGTTCAATTTCACTAGAAACAATCACATAGACATGATTCATGTATGATTGTTTGTTCGTGATAAAAGGGAACTAAGTACTCAGATTATGAAAATGCGAGGTTGTTACCCGATAACCAATTGACTAATATCCAACCCTAATCCCTCCCGTGATATCTCGATTGTCAGCGACACCAAGAACGTACGGTTCAGAATATGATTATAACATCAATCAACAATTTACAAACAAACATTCACACACCATAATAAACAAACAAACATTGCAAGTCTATTATTCTAGAAATACGAATCCAAACACAAAAGTCATAGACAAACCTTCAATTCAGGATGATCACCATAAGTTTAGCCGGACATAGCTTGGTGAATCATCATAACAACAAGTTTAGTGTTCATACCAGTCAAAAACATAAACCGAATGTTAGAAAATTGTTTGGAACCAAGTACAATCAGCCAAAATCGCCCCTAGAACTCCAGAGAAACGTCCAATGAGAAGATAGCTCAAAAGACACCCCAAAAACTGAATAAATGAGGCAGTTACGGAATTCTGCGCGGCTTCCACCGTAATTTACGGTACCACCGTAAATTACGGTGGACCACAAATTGTTACGGTGATAACAGACTGAGTTACGGTGGAATTCAGGCGAGTTTCAGGGACACCGTATAATACGGTGGTCACCGTATAATACGGTGGAGCCCTGAATTTTGTGCCTTGTTTCTTCTTTTGTTCCACGCACGACCCGTTCTAAGCCGAACCGTCTAAAGCTGCATTTTTTCCATTTTAAGCTCCCGAACCGCACCTGAAACATAGGCAAACGTAGTTATCTAATTCAAGATAATTACACGATTAAGTGAAGGATAATTTCATCTTTTAACATCATTAAGGGTTGTCCTATGGACCACCCGTCACCCGTCGTGGGCCGCCACCCTCTTATTGCTAGCGTTAGGGTTGTCCGATCATCGAGTAGGTTCGACACGTTGTCTGACACGTGTCGACAAGCAGTGTTCGACAAGTCATGGCCGTCGCGCCCTGTGACACACATAGGGTTCATCCGTCGCGGGCCGCCCCCGACAAAAAACTTTATTTTATTAAATTTTTGATAAAAATAACGTTAGACGGTTTCGGTTTTGCGATTACGGAACATTATAGGGTGTTTTTAAGGGTTGTTATATCCTCCCCACCTTGATTTAAATCTCGTCCTCGAGATTCACTGGAATAGGTATGGATATTTCCTTTTCATTTCAGATTCTAGCTCTCATGTGTATTCTAGCCCTCTCTTCGAGTCCTACTTTACTTTGACCAGAATTAATCTCTTGTGTTTGAGATTCTTGATCTTTCTATCTTCAATCTGTATGGGTTTCTCTACAAACTTATGTTTCTTACTTACCTCTATATCTTGCAAAGGTATCACCAATGTTTCGTCGGCTAAGCACTTTTTGAGATTACATACATGAAATACATCATGTATTCCTGCCATTTCTTCTGGTAGTTGTAGTTGATATGCTACAGGTCCTATTCTTTTGATAATTTCAAAAGGTCTAACATACCTTGGGCTTAGCTTTCCTCTTTTACCGAATCTGACAACTCCTTTCCATGGAGAAACTTTTAGCAATACCTTATCTCCAACTTGAAATTCCAACAGTTTACATCTGTTATCAGCATAACTCTTTTGACGATCTCGTGCTGTTTTTAGTCTTTCCTTGACTTGAATAATTTTCTCAGTTGTTTCTTGTACAATCTCAGGTCCTGACAGTTGCTTCTCTCCAATTTCTGCCCAACAGACTTGGGTTCGACATTTTCATCGATATAGTGCTTCAAATGGTGCAGTATTGATGCTGGTATGATAGCTTTTGTTGTAGGAAAATTCTATTAAAGGTAAGTGATCATCCCAATTTCCTCCAAAATCTATTACACATGCTCTAAGTATATCTTCCATTGTTTGGATTGTCCGTTCACTTTTTCCATATGTTTGAGGATGATAAGCTGTACTTAGGTTCAATCTAGTTCCCATTGCCTTTTGGAAACTTGTCAAAACATGAGAAGTGAAACGACTGTCTCTGTCAGGCACAATAGATAAAGGAATCCCATGTAATGAAACTATTTCATTCACATATTGCTTAGCTAGTTGTTCCATACTGAAATTTTCTTTCATTGGTAAGAAATGAGCAGATTTGGTTAATCTGTCTACAATAACCCAAATTGTATCATTACCTTTTCGTGTCTAGGGTAATTTAGTAACAAAGTCCATTTTTATTAATTCCCATTTCCAAATTGGCATTTCCAATTGTTGCGATTATCCTGAAGGTTTCTGATGTTCAGCTTTAACTTGTGAGCAAGTTACACATTTAGCAACATAATTTGCTATATCCTTTTTCATTCCTACCCACTAGAAATTCTTTCTTAAGTCTTGATGCATCTTATCACTTTCAGGATGCATAGTATACTTAGATTTATGAGCTTCTTCTAGAATTCGGGTTCGTAGGTTCCCTTGAATAGGTATCCAGATTCTTTTCTTATGGAATCTCCAAATTCCATCTGCTCCTTTTTCTAATTCTTTGATCATTCCTTTTAATCCGTCAGTATTATCCTTGATTGTTGTTTCCTGTATCTTTATAATTTGATCATTTAAATCTAACTGTAGATTTAGTCTGAGAGAGCGTACTCTTTTTGGCTTCTCATGGTACTTTAGACTTAAAGCATCCACTACTACGTTTGCTTTTCCTGCATGATACTGGATATCACAATCATAATCACTAAGGATTTCCATCCAACGTCTTTGCCTCATGTTTAATTCATTTTTTCTAAAAACATACCTTAAACTCTTATGATATGTGAATACAACGAACTTATTACCGTAAAAATAGTGTCTCCAAATCTTGAGGGCAAAAATTATCGCTCATAACTCTAGATCATGGGTTGTATAATTCTCTTCATGCTTCTTAAGCTGTCTAGAGGCATAAGCAATTACCTTTTGATGTTGCATTAAAACACATCCAAATCCTAACATAGATGCATCACAATAGACTACAAAGTCTTCCGTTCCTTTGGGCAAAGTGAGTATTGGTGCATTGGTTAACCTTTGCTTCAAAATCTTGAATGCTTCCTCTTGTTTTGGTCCCCATTCAAACTTAACTGATTTTCAAGTTAGTTTGGTTAATGGAATGGCTATTCTAGAAAAATCTTGAATAAAACGTCTATAATATCCTGCCAATCCAAGTCTCATTTCTGTAGGTGATTTAGGGACTTTCCATTTGGTAATCGCTTCGATTTTTGTGGGATCCACGTTAATTCCTTCATGATTAACTAAATGTCCAAGGAATTGCACTTCTTGTAAACAAAATTCACATTTTGAGAATTTAGGATAACGCTTTTCTTTTCTCAACAATGTTAGAAGTATATGCAAATGTTCTGCATGCTCTTCCCTACTCTTCAAGTAAATGAGAATATCATCTATAAAGATAATTATGAATTTATCCAGGTATGGTTTACATATCCTGTTCATCATGTCCATAAATGCGGCTGGGGCATTGGTTAAACCAAATGGCAGGACTGTAAATTCATAATGACCGTACCTTGTTCTAAAAGTAGTTTTAGGAATGTCCTCTTCCTGTACCTTCATTTGATGATATCTTGAGCGTAAGTCGATCTTAGAAAAGAATTGGAATGCTTGAAGTTGATCGAATAGATCATCGATTCTCAGTAGTAGGTACCGATTTTTAATTGTAACCTTATTCAATTCTCGGTAGTCAATGCACATACGCATCGATCCATTTTTCTGTTTGACAAATAATATTGGTGCTCCCCACGGTGATGAACACTACGTCAAAAGTAGGCTACGGCCACACTTTTGGCAAAACCGCCCAGTCACACATTTGAAAATTTGTGTGGCTAAAGGTTATTCATAACATTTTAAAACACTTTTAGCCACACATTATATTATTAATGTGACAATTGTATACCAGTTCAGAACATTTAGCCACACTTTTAGAAAATTATGTGACATGTATTAGCTACAACTCGAAATGTGTGGGCAAAGGTGATCTATAGCCACATATTTTTGTTTCATGTGACCAAAAGTACATGTATTTGGTACTTTTAGCCACACTTTAAGAAAAAAATTATGACAATTATTAGCCACGCTAGCAAAGTGTGTCCAAATGTGATCTACGACCACAATATTTGTTTTCATGTGACCAATAACACATGTATTCAAAACATTTAGCCACATTTTAAGAAAGAAACAATGACTTTTATTAGCCACACTAGCAACGTGTGGCCAAATATGATCTACAGCCACAATATTTGTTTCATGTGACTACAAACAGATATATTCGAGACCTTTAGCCACCCGTTAAGAAAAAACAGTCACACTAGAAAAGTGTGGCCAAATATGATCTACGCCCACAGTACATGTTTGAAAATGTTGTTAAAAGCTAATACAAATGACCACATATATCATTTTGTATGACCAAAGATAGACAATAACCACATTTAAAATTACAAAATTTCATGTGGCTTTACATAGATATTCGTCAC